>JADLZK010010716.1:0-168600 GCA_015847255.1 Hyparrhenia diplandra | reverse complement strand
ATCTCCAATCACAACAGCTCCGACTAAGGCTTCTTTGGTAAAAACGTATTTCCTGGCTTCAACATTTGGTAAACCAAGTACTTTGTTGAAATGATAAAAGTCCATAATACCATTCTCTTTTCCCTTTTTGTTTTCTTTTTCTTTTCTTCGTTTTCTCTCTGTCTTTTACTCACATCATCCTAAAATAGATGGCATTCTTGTTTTTTGAGAAATCATTTTTTTAACTTTTGATTAAATATATATAAAACACTATTAATATTTATTTCATATATAATTAGTATCGTTAGATAGACTGTGGGTTATATTTTTATAATAAAGTTTATTTGAAGATATAAATGTTTCGCTCTCTACACCTTATCCGGCCTCCCTCACACTGAAGCGCGTGTACTCGGTGTACTCGCTCGACGCGCCCGCCGCCTCCACCGCACGTGCTAACCGGTGCGCTCTTCTTCCGCCGTCCCGCCGGCGTCTCCTGCCGCCTCCCCCAGCCGCCCACACCATCCCGCCGCCGCCCCTCCCGCTGGGAGCCCCCACCGCGGCCGGGCCAGTTGAAGCTGTTGGAGAAGCAGGTGTTGGAGCGCGGGAGCGAAAAGACAATCTTGATAGCCGTCGCCGATAGCCGATAAGACTCGGCACACTTATCGCGCTTCCCCCTCTACCACTCCACTCGCCATGGCGGAAGCCCTCTTGGGCCTCCGCGTCGCTGCCCCTGCCGTCGCGCAGCCTACGCTCCACCGCAGCCGGCTTCTTCCGCTGCGCGCCTCGCCGCGTCCCGGCGCGGCGGGCTGTGGACCGCCCGCGCGCGGCCGTCGCAGGCGCACCGGAGGTGGACGAGGACGATTCCATGAGCATCGACAACTTGCGTCGCTTCTTCGACCTCAACGTCGGGAAGTGGGATGGCTCGTTCTACGTACGCTCCGCGCTTTTGCCAGTTCGCCTCTAATCTTCGAGCCTTTTCTGCAGTTTCCGGATTCGTGATTTGTCTTCTGTCATTCTGTGTGTAGCAATTCGACGCGCACGGGAGAGTTCTTCAGGAGATTAGCACGCGGCTGTCCGTGAGCACGTATGGGGAGGACAACCTCATCAGCCTCCTGCAATCGTAATATTCCCCTCCCAGAGTGCCAGTATATAATGATAACGATCATCATTATCCATGTTAAATTGGGATGTTTTTTATGCGAAATTAAATTGGGATGTTTTAGTTCTCAATCAGATTGTATCTGTATATTTCTAGTTTACGTCAGGTCTGTGAGACTGTGACAACAAAATCAGTCACAATGCTTTTGCTTGTTGCATCTTCCTGAATCGATGGATCTACATAATGAGATTTTAGGTTGTACATTAAGCAAGCATCCTCTGCAATATCAATTGTGGACGAAGAGGATTCTGAACCTGAATGGATGGAGTACAAAATCAAAGAGACGAACATGTTCACTGTGGACAAATATCAGCAGGTGCACTGAAATCTGTACTTTTCCATGATGCCATCCTTCATATAATTGTAAATTCTGTACATCTGGGCTTAATTAATGAGTGGCATTGTTTAATGTACAGATAGGGTTCTTTCCTGAAAAAGGCATTTGCTCTGAGGTACCAGACTGCCGGAATGCTGGAGACTGTCCTTCGGGTTGGTGTGCTTGGTGAAGATGATACTGGTGAAGAATCCCCCAAGTAAGTGATAGCTACGAATTTAGTTGCTTATTGTTTAGTGAAACTGTTATACGAGGTGTAACATAGCTATCTTGTCTTCACCAGAAACTTGAAGATACCTTCTCGTAAGCCATCTATTGTATGTGAAAATTGTCTTTACTCCCTTGAAGGCAATGGTCGAATGAGGGCTTTCCACATAATGGATCCAAAGGGAGTGCTTGACACACTTCTTGTTTTTCATGAGAAGAGACAGGGATCTAAAGTGCCTCAAGCACTTACAAACTATTCAGTTGATACCAAGGTGAGTTCAGTCATTGGAACACTGAAACCTTCATGTATGCCAGGGTCTTGCTGAATTAAGCCCAACTTTTTATTCTTTTGTCACTATAGAGTGCTAGCAGTGATAGGATAAATGCACTACTTGGAAGATGGGAGGGGCATTCTGTGACTAAGCGGAGTGGGGTATATGGTGCAACACTTGCTGAGGCAGATACAGCTATTGTTCTCAAAATGGATAGTAATGGCCAATTAGTCAGGTATGTTTTAGAGCTTCTTATTGCAGTTTGAAACATAACCCCACTGTTTGAATTGTAAAAATTCTGACTAATAGTTTGGCACAGTGGACCCAATCAACTGCTCCTCCATTCATGAGTGCATAAAATGATTGTACTTTATCTTAATGAAACTTCTACTATACAAGAACTACCAAAAAATATTGAACAAAGCTTTTGCCACCTACCCTTTGGTTCTGCACATCAGAACATTTTTTTTTTTTGAATCGAGAAAACATCCCCATTTCCATTACTTTGACATAACGGAAATACAAGAGTTTTGTAACTGACAGCAAAGATGTCCTAGAAAAGATAAGAAGTTCAGGATGTAAAAAGTGGCTAAACCGGTTGAGACAAACAAGACTCGAGCTGCCAAACGCTCCTAGTTGTGAAAACTTAACGACAAACGTAACATTTTCAGAGCCTCATCAGGCTTTTGACATAGAGAGTTGTTACATAACATGATCACCAGAACACAAATTGCTGGACATTCCTTTTCCGCCCTGGCTTCATCTCCCAGAGAACGTAGCCGAACTTCAGTTGGCGCCGTCTCCCGGACTTCCATCTCGTGTTATCAAAGAGTGCCTTCTTCCTCTTCTTGACCATTTTGCAGCCACCTTCAGCATAGTGTTGATTCCTTCAATGAGCGCCTCCTTATCTCCATCGAAATATGGACCTGCCCAATATTTCATAAGCATACAGGCATAGCATACTATCTAAAAAAGGATCTTGTATCAAGTTATTATCAAAGCATGCTTTATTTCTAGTTTTCCACATTGCCCAGCATATTGCTGCAATACTGAAGGTGTAGAATTTCTTCCCTCCTGGGAGCCAGTGATTGCACGTCCAGCATTGGTTTAGTGACTTTGGGATATTATTAGCTCCTAGACATATAGCAACAATGGCCCAGACTGATTTAGCAGTAGTATTGCAGCCAAAAAACTGAATATGTGATCACTATCTTCTGGCTGAGAGCAAAAAGTAGCAAGTAGGATCCCCTTGCCAATTCCTTCTAAGTAAGTTATCTTTAGTCAGGACTGCATTATTGATCAAAAGCCACATAAAAATCTTAATCTTTGGAGGGATTTTCCCCTTCCAAATCTGTTTATTATGACTACCAGCATCATTAGATGTAAGGACTGCATCAGAACATGCTTATAGGGGAAAAAAAAAAACTGCCCAGTTACAGTAGTATATTTTCTTCAAAATAGTGTAAATAAGATTTTTGGTATTTCTGTTCGTAGGATACTTTATCAACTAAATTTGGAACTGGCACAACAACAACGGTCAACTGGACTGGATCAGCAAATGACGACTTGCTTCAGTTTGATGGAGGATATGAAATAACATTGCTACCTGGTGGAATGTATATGGGATATCCATCAGACATTAGCAAATCTGTTGCCCAATTAGATTCTTTTCATTTGGAGTTTTGTTGGATGGAATCACCTGGAAAGAGGCAGCGGCTTGTCCGAACTTACGATTCAGCTGGTTTGGCTGTTTCGTCGACCTATTTTCTGAAACCAAAGTATGAGTCACAGTTTCCTCATACAAAATGTATTGCCAATGAATTTTGTAAGTCATCTGGTAATCTCACTAACTATTTGTGTTGTTCGGTGCATGATACTTGAGTGTATATATTCTCAGATCTTTCTCTATCCAAAAGGCAGAAATTTATTAACCAAGCAGCATATTCTATTTTGCTTAAATTCTACTGCTTTGCTGCATTAGCCCCTGTGATAGCAGAGGGGCAGCGTAAAATTCAGCAAGCTGACTTGTCTAAAGTATATCACTGAATACCTTGTGCGCATGAATTAAAAAAATCACCTAAACTTAAATCCATCAGGCCACAAGCTGTTCTAACTTTAAAAAACAATATACTTGCATCAATTAGGGGTGTTTGTATCCATTAGCGCGACCGAGCTTGTAGCTCGATGGTAACACTCCAGGTGTGGAAGCGAGCCCGAGTGGAAGTTGACTCCGTCGGGGAAAACTTTAGGTGTTGCACCGGTCTCTTAATGCAAAACCACCAATTCCTCCTGGTTGGGTTTCGTTTTTTTTTTTTTTTTTTTGTATCCATTAGCATATGCAAAACTTTTAGCACTAAGTGTTAAAATATTTTAGGGTCTCTTTTGATGCTAAAATATTTTTAGCCCATATTATAGGCTTGGGGACACTTTTAGCACTCTTTTTTAGCACTCGTGTTTGGATCTCCATGTTGAAAAGGTGCTAAAAGTGAAGTGCTAATGTTTAGCACCTAGGCCCCAAAACAGGGCCTTAGTTCACTAAGACACCACAGTCCATCTTTCTTCTTAACGTAAATGTTATGGTGTGCAAGGTGTACCAGCGTCGCACCACGGACACTTTGTTAGGCTGGACCGCGATCGAGCATAGGCTGGATAGGTGGAAGATGGATGTCCAATGGATACCCGCTTCTTTAGTTTTAAAAAAATGAACTAGGAAGATATAGTTCTCCACCAAAATTTGAATTCCTAGTTTATTTCTTAAAATTCATGGATGTCCAATTTAAGTTGGCCTTCCACCTCTAGGCTGGGTGCAATCACCAGGCGCTTGGCAGCCTTTGAAGGAGTAGTCGGCAGTCAGGATAGCTAGAAGATTGGATTAGTTATTTGAATCGGTTTGATGAGTCCTTAAAGTTAGGAACACTATGTTAGTCGAGTCCTATATGTATCAAACTCTTTTTTATTGATAAAGTCAGCCAGAGATATAGATTATTTGTCTCGCTCCCTAGTGTATTAGCGCTATCGTGTTGCTCCTCTTCCGCAAACCCTTCCAGCTATGGCGCCACCAGTTCGTCGTCCACCAATTCAAGCCCCGTCCACCCATCCGCCATACGTACACAACCTACGCAACCTAAGTTCTAACATAAATGTATCAAAAGGACATGCATATGCCTTTTAATGCCAACTCATCCATACACAAGCAACCACTTCATACATGGAACAAGAGCAAAACAAGATGGTGACTTGTATTTTTTTTTGCTTGTTCTTGTGTTTCTTTCATTTTGTGTAGCAATTTGATGGGCACAGAGAGGGTTCTCAGGAGATTAGTGCATTATAAATGGTCCCTATACCTCAATAATTCTAACCATCAACATACCAACAAGTTGAGCATAAAAGGCAACATAAAAGCAATTTTTTGTTATAATTTTACTTGGTTCCACTTGTACTTAGAAAGGTTATGTATGTGATGAGACTATAACATAGGGGTATGATGAATTCCTTTTTTTATATACTTGGGTATGCTGAATTCCTGATAAGAACGTGACAATCCGGCTAAATGGACGACTTAGTCGAGGGTTCCACCCATCAAGTGCATATCGCACGCTTTGGCAGAAAAGGGATGGCTCGACAGCCACAAAGGGTGAACCAAGGAGGACAGAGTCTCCACTCAGGACGTCCTTGCCACAGGATGGCTCGGGGGCTCAGCCACAATGCGCAGATTTCCACCCGGAAGGGATTCTTAGTCAAGTAGCAACCCTGCATGTTTATGAATATGTCACTTGTAACTTTAGAGAGAATATATGAATGAAAAAACATGTATCCGATTTAAACTCACAGATAAAATACCATTATAGCACTTCACCTAAAGTTTATTTATATTATTATCACAGGGACTAGGAATATGATATCAACTTTTTTTCAACTTTTTGATGGGGAGATAAAACCACGTCCAACATCTAATGATCTAATTAATGTCTCCAACATTAAAGTCTATGCTCGGAACCAATGCATTTGGGGAGCCCTTGGTCAAGGTCAACGTGGTTTGAAACCGTGTGTGCGACAATGCCACTCGTAATGGTCTACCACAATTAGCGCTACGATTCGCAAATAGTCGATGAGCCTCGCTCGTAAACAATGCAGCTTAGTTGTAGACAGCATGCGGTCTCTCTGTGACAGCTAAAACTGAAAGCTAGCCTGGCTATCCATTTGGCCAATTTTGAGATAATCTCAATTCTCAACCGTGGCATAGACTACAGTTCAGAGATTGCCAGCTGATTGATTTGCGCATCATTCTCAACCGCGTCTCAGAGACAGTCTGATCCTAGACGAATCCAGTTTGGAATTAAGAGACAGTTCGGAGTTCAGACAGCAGGCGGTCGCTTCGGCAGCCAGGTGTTGCAGTTGACAGCAACGTACTAAGCCCTGCAACGGTGCAACCCAGCGCAGCCCTCAATCTCTCTATTTGTCGCTGGTCGGCCGCCGTCCCTGTCATTGCCACCGCCAAGTCTTCCTTGGCTTGTCAGAGAAGCAAGAAAGGTCGCGGCAATGGAAGACCGGCGCGGGCACGGCGACGGCATGGGCCAGAGGGCGCCGTTCGCGTTTGCTGCTCAGGGGCAGGAAAGGGTGTTCGACGGTGGAGGCGGTGGCGGCGGCCCGTTTGGCGGTGAGTTTGATCAGGGATCGTCCCTCATGGCGCTTCTCGGAGCTGGTGGTGCAGTCAGCTTCCAGCCACAGCCGCCGTCGTGGGGCGTGGAGGAGATGACCGCGGCGCCTGCCATTAATCTGGTGCCTCAATCATTCTCCATGGTAATTAAACTCTTCTTGAAAGTTATTATCTTTCTTCTCGGATTGATGTGTGCTCATTGCAAGCTAGTCAAGTTCCTCTTTTGAATCTCTTCGACAATAAAAGAGTTCCTCTTTAATCTGAGATTCTGAGTTCATTTTTCGTGGTATGTGTTCATTATGTAATTGACAAATGACAATCACAGTATTTCTAATGCTATATATCTTGGTCAAATAACTATGATCAGAATGAACCATGTCTTTTATCAGATGCAGTTGATTCATATCCTTTTAATCTATGCTTCCATATATGCTTCATCACTGTTACAAAATCTAAAAAGTACAATCGTCTGGCGTTCTATTCTACCGACTGGCTAGGGATTGATTTCCCATCATTCGTTGGAGTTTTCTAAAGAATTAGCTGGCCATCGATACAGTTGTACAAAGTACTTAAGAATGAACTTTGAGCTTTGCACGTTGTAGCATTGGATTATTAATCTACAAATTAATATACATTAAAATTTCCGATCTTAGGTTCTACTCTTAAATGTCAACTGTTTACTTGCGAAAATTTTACCACCCTTCCTGGTAACTAATGACACAACATGCATAAACATGCAATTAAACATGCATATTATTGCAGTGCAATTAGGAATGATACCTCAAAGTTCACATCACAACAAGGCGTTTCCTGTCCATGCAGACGAACTACGCGCCACCGCCGCCGTCCTACCAGCAACAGCAACCCACCTCGTTGGCCCCATCGCCGCTGGGCGGCAGAATGGATCCCTACCCGCCGTACCTTTTCGCCGACCAGCCGCAGCAATGGCCTCCTCCTCGAGCGGCGGCCGCTGCTGCTTCCTCCCTGCCGCACTCCAACTTCACCGTCCTCTTCCCCAGGAATCCATACGACCATGACATGCAGCTGCGAGCTGGGACCGCGCTCTTCGGCGGCTTGCACGCGCCGCCGCCGCCGCCGGTCATCGAGCAGCCGGCGAAAGACGGTTACAGCTGGCGCAAGTACGGGCAGAAGCAGCTCAAGGACGCCGAGTCGCCGCGGAGCTACTACAAGTGCACCCGCGACGGGTGCCCCGTCAAGAAGGTCGTGGAGCGCTCTTTCAACGGGTTCATCAAGGAGATCACCTACAAGGGTCGGCACAACCACCCGCGTCCCCAGGAGCGCGGCCTCGCCGCCGCCGAAGAGGACGTGGACGGCCTCACCGACGATGACGACGACGACGACGCGTTGATGCATGAGGATGACGTTGTCGACGGGACTCCGGCCGACATGTGAGTTATGCGCTGCTTGATCTTCCTACTGTCGCCTGCGGGCGGCGCGCGCAGACAATGTGAACCGTGACAGGCTGCCGGTTGTTTGGTCAGGAACGCGGACGGCGGCGTGGCCGGGCAGAGGGTGGTGAAGAAGCCCAAGATCATCCTCCAAACGCCGAGCGAGGTGGATCTCCTGGACGACGGCTACCGGTGGCGCAAGTACGGGCAGAAGGTGGTCAAGGGCAACCCCCGGCCGAGGTGAGAATTTCACTTTCGATTATCTGATCCTGAACATTTTGTGACGTGCACCAACCATTGTGAGTTGTGATGGTGCTCACTCAGTGCATGCTCAGCTGCTCACTGCTCAATGATGTGCAGGAGCTACTACAAGTGCACCGCCGACAACTGCAACGTGCGAAAACAGATCGAGAGGGCGTCCACCGACCCCAGGTGCGTCCTGACGACGTACACCGGCCGCCACAACCACGACCCACCGGGCCGGGGCAACGAAGCCGGCGCCGGCTCTTCCGCTGATCCGGCACCTTCATCTGCAAACACGGCTAGTGGAAGTGGGGTGTTTAAGGAGAATTGGGGGGCTCGGCAGCTGAAGGAGGAGTGCTAGCCGGGAAATGATTGGGCTTGGCCATATTGGCCTCTGTATGTGGAGTGTGGCTTTCCTGGGTGTGAATAATAGAGGCTGGATCATTGGTTCTTTTGGGCAGGTGTTTCTGCCGGCTAATTGTTACGCATTTTATTAGATTTCAACTGTTGTAGAGGAGCTGACATGTTGATTTCGGCTAAACATGTGCTTGTGCTGCATGGTGTGTGTACATTTGTTTTTCTCTTTATTTATTTATTTATTTTCACATTTTTTTTTTTTTTCTCATGGGAAAAATTCTACCTGAAGAATGGAAGCAACAATTCAATTATTCAAACTTTTCAGTGTAACCAAACTAGCAATGGGGCAGGTGCTTTCTCTGTTTGGTCTTAGGACCAGTGACCACTATTACGTATGGTGCCATGTACATAAACCTCTTTTTTCTATCTAATTGAGTGGCAAAGCTCCTGCCTTTTCCTTAAAAAAAGAATGGAAGGAACAAGGAAAGAACTTGTGTGGTAATGTAACTGAACCATCAGTAGTCATGAACTGAAAACACAGACATGTATTTCGTTAATTTCAAGAATGAATGGAAATGAAAAATACAGACATTTATCTTCAGAGTTCAGAATGCAGATTGCTGCAATATCTTTTTTTTTTTTTTTTCCTCCTCTTTTTGGGGCAATGATCAACAAATATTTACACAAATCTGTGTGCAGTGTATTTTAGCTCACAAACTTGAGTTAGTTCCTACAACTATCTGCCGCTCTATACAACAGCCTCTCAAGAACAGCTACAAACCACACTCTCTTTTGCTTTTCCTGAAAGTTAGTGCCCTACAGTAACATGACAGATTTACTCATCAGCTGCAGTAATCAGCGTCGGTATCTGTCCATTGTCGGCGAAGTCGATCTTGTTCAGCCTCATGCAGCACAAGACATGCTCTGGCAACTCCTCAGCCTTTTGTGCCTGCAACCAGTATCAGACCATGGTTAAGTTACAGACATTCAGTCAAGGGGTCACTTTTCTTTTCTTTTCTTTTCTTTTTTTTTTCCTGAAACAAATCAAGAGGTCACTTTTCAGACAGGAACAGAAGAACATTATGTACCTGAATAGTTAGACCAAGATCAAGAACGCCATGCTTGAGCCGCTCCCGGAAGGTCTCGAGCCCTTTACGCGATATGAAGCTGAACCGATGGACATCGAGATCGATCTCGAAGTAATTTGGACCCTGCATTATAAACACAATTTTTTTATGTTTCACTCAGAACTAACTGAAAACACATTTTACTATTTCAGCACCTGTTTGTCTATAAACCACTGAGGAAATGCAGTCAGTTACCTTGTAGAATTTGTGTTGTGGGCGAGATAGCACAGGCTTCTGATTGTAGGTCTGCACCAGCTTCCTCTCCGCCGTGCTCAGCTGCAGGTCTTCAGGGTTTGCCAAACCAGCCAAGATTTTCAGCCTCTCAGTGTATGACACAATGCTGTCTACTGGGAACCCCTTCACCTTTTCCATTTCCTCATTCATAAGCCTCTGCATAACTAGTCAATCAGAAACTTTTCCTAAGGAGATGCTTCATCTATATACAAGAGAAATCTACCTTGATGCTGTCCTGCAATTGAGGAGAAATCTCCTTGTCAAAGTTGTCAGATAACTTGAAATACAGAACTAGGCTTATCCCATCACCGTCGTTATCGCCAAACACTGTAGCAGGATAGGTGGGCAACTGCAGAAAACAAACTTAAACTTGTCAGACTAAGAAATTAATTGTCAGTAGTTAAAAATAAGAACCCTTTATGACCTACTGAATTACCTGAATGTTGACAATGAGGAGGGTAGGAAAGGTCTCATGTGTCTTCAGAGACGGAAGCGAGAGGTGCTGCGCAATGTGATGAATCTTCCTTGTGTAGGCGAACATGTCTGCTCCAATAGGGGTGTAAGGGGAGCAGTCTGGAGCTGGGCACTTCCTCTTGTCTCTGCATGAATTTCACAGATTCAGTCAGGCATAATCATGTATGATACTGTCAGAATTGTGTTCCAATACTGCCACTGATTCTTACTTGAAGAAGCTCTCCCCTCGGACTCTGAACTTGGATGGCTCAAGAACCGACCAGCAACCTTGAGACAGTTTCTCGCCGGTTGAAAACGGCACCGTGAAGCCTGCCCTTGGGCGGTACAAGTAATTTGCAGAACCACCTGGGATTGCAGAATTTGTCAGCTAATTAATACTAATTCAGCTACTGAACGGCCCCATGAAGATGGACATTGCAATGGCGCAGCTGAGATGTTAACGCTAAGCAACTCACTCATTTCGGTCATCTCGTCACCCTCATATGACCTTCTCCTGAACGAGAGCCTGACCACGGCTGTTTTCTTCTTCTTCTGCTGCTGATGGTGCGGACTGACACCAACCATCGGCATCGGCTGGACCTTGTTGCTCGGAATCGACGCCGGGAACGGCGGCCGCGGCGACATTGCTGCCTGAAGCTCCTTCAGTGTACTACTGCAGCAATCCTCATCATTGCAGCTACCACTATTAGTTGCAGTGGTGGTAGCAACATCCGAGTCGTCACTCTTGTCTGCAGGTTGCTCACTTTGATCACAAACTTCTGCATTTGCAATGCTCCTGAGGAGCTGCATGGTGTCCAAGAAGCACGCTGCATCCTTGCACTGGGGTGCATTTGAGCCGCCGGTGACATCAGGGAGAGGATCTGGATTGGAAGGAAGGAAAAAACGTAAGTAATGGAAAGTCTGAAACTGCAGTTGACGTTTTCAGTTTGCGACTATTGTGAAGGACAAATGTCTGAACAAGTACATTACCTCCGCTGACGCTAGCGAAATCGTTGTCGAGATCATCATCGGAGTCCGGTGACTCGAGGATACTGACAGAATCGTACCATGCTTCTTCGCAAATCACTGCACAAATTATCCAGAGCTAGGTGTGAGCAAATCTGCTACTACTAGTACCAATTCCAGAATTCAGCAGGAGTATGGTATTTACCGCTGCCGGCATCCATCTGGCTGTGCTGCCACTGCAGCTTGGTGAGGTGCAGGGTGACGTTGGAGTCCGGCGCCTCCACATGGACGACCCCGTGCCGGGCGGCGCGGATGATGGGCGCGTCGGCGATCGCCGTGGACACCTTCCGCCGGAACTTCCTCGCCGCGACCGACAGCTTCCTCGACCGCCGCCGGTGCCTCGTCGACGACACGCAAGAACCCATGGCCGGCCGCCTACCTAGCTAGGCTGCGCACCTGGATCGATCGACCACCAAGAAAATAAGCAAGTCGCACCTTGCAGAATCAGAACTGATCAGAGAAGGATCACCAAATCATCAAAACGCATTTAGTTACCCTTATGAATCAATCCAGCGACTGACCGGCCTCCAACTGTCTCCCGCTCTCTCTTGATTTCTCCGCGGATAATGCTAACAAGAAAGCCTCCTGCTTTTGTACAAGGTCACGGACTCACGGGCGGCAATTCTGAAGCAACCAGGTCGGTCAGGCGAGCAAACAAGCAGCCAGAAGCAACCTGAATTGATCCTCAGGCAGGTCTACTTGCAATGGCAAGTGCGAGGCATCCTCCACACACGCGAGAACGTGATGTGCATGCGATTAGAGAAATATAATGGCAGCGGGAGGAGGAGGAGGACCTAAGCGTGTTGATCCCTCTGCTTTTCTGCTCCGCAAAGGCACGGCATATAAATCATCAGAGGGGCAGGATAAAGAAACGGTCGCTGTCACGCGTGTTTGAAGAGCTGGTGGAGCCCCTATCTAGCTGCCCCTGCCCCAGCCGCAGCAGGGGACTCTCACTAAACAATTCCCATGGGTGAAGGTTCTAATGGTGCAGTGTGGAAGTCGCCTTGTATATATTTTTCTGGTAGGTTTGTGCGTGCCGGGGCAAGGCAAGGGGTGGAATACGGGTTAGGTGACACAACAACTACTCTGCTCAAGGTCTCGTTTTCGTGTGGCCAGGTTTGGCAGAGTCAAAATGGGCAGTAGAGTATGTAGGTGCGTGTATAAAACTTTGATTCAAGACCTAGTCATGGAAGAAATTATATATATGTATATCTAACGGATTGACGCGACAAACTGATTGTGGGAGAAAAATATGCAGCTGATTGATACGAGTATATCGTTCTGGGTGCCTTGCAAATCTCAGCAAGATATCTACTCCTACTCCATCAGGGAATAAATAAAAAGAAAACTTTGGATTACTCGTCGTGAGGCTGGCTGAGGCATCCATCCATCTCCAAAGGTCAGGCCAAGCTGATCGAGGGACCGAGACTGACGCGGACACCTGAGCAAAATATCACCATCCATAATTGGTGTGCTGCAATATACTACTGGTCTTCCTAAAAGAGCGCCTTTTTTGAGGCAGACTGCAGACAGCTGCAAGCCAATACCATAACTGAAGAATGGAATTTTTTTTCATTTCATTTCATTTCAGCCAATGATTTGCAGGGCCAGCTGCGGCTGAAAAGGGCCTCCCAACCTGAACCAAGAACCAGAGAGGAGGCACCACGGCGGCCAAAGAACGATGCATATCGTGCATGCAACCGGTCAAGACGAGGCCTTTCTTTTTGGAATGGAAGCACATCACGATAATGCCCCCTTTCGTTTTCCTGCTCGGGCTGTATGTCTGCTGGTGGCGTGCTCGCCTTGTAGGGGCCACGGCACCGTGTATTGTCAAATCCAACTCGAGGAAAAAAGAATGGAATCGAAGGAATTTGTGGAATGGCTGCTGGTTTACGTCTCATCTACTTTCAGCGAATGCGAATGGACGTACTACCATCTGTTTGTAGCTTTGAAACTTCCAAACTACAGTACAGGTTTAGTTCTAAACTGCTCCGGTGCTAATGGAGTAGTTCTCAGCAGAAACAGACACGGCAAAAATATCACCGATCAGTGATCACCATCAGTATAGTCGACTTCTAAACTGCTAATGCCTAATGGAATTTATTTGCTAATGTGGCAGAGCAGTGCTGATGGAAGACGAACTTGAACTCGTGATGATGTTTATAGTGGACCCGGGAAGCTGTAGTTCAGTGCAGCCACAGCCGGGAATGGGTGTCAGCTCATCAGTCCGTCAGTTCGAGAGGCTTTTTCATCAGCCACGGAGACGCCCGCAGCCGCAGCCGCGAAACGCCGCGGCGCGGCAAATGGTGGTGGGCATCGCATCGGGCATCGGCCGGCGTCGGCATCTCGGATGGTTTCAGTTGTTCCAGACTCGACCTCGTGCCGCTGCCGCAGCACGCGGTCGTTCGTTGAACGCGAACGCTTCAAGAGTCGAAACAAACGCCACGTTGCCCTCATTTGCGTCTGTTGATAAAAAGAAAGAAAGAAAAAAAAATCTCAAGTCTTTTCGTGGAACGCGAGATGAGCAGTGAGTGAGTCCACGACGTCGCCGAATCGAATCGTCAATTTAAATGGCCGTGTGTTTCTCTTTTTTTCAGACACGGTTGCTGAAACGGAAAGAACGTGACGCGTGTTCTCTGGTAGCCAGCCGTCTGATCGGAAAACGGGCGTGGCAGATTTCGGTTTCTAAGACGTCACCTCACCGTAGCCGTCCTTTGAGATGCAACTCCATATCACTTGCTTGGTGCTTAAGCTTAATGGTATTTCGGCGAAAATTTACCATTCGTAGAACCCTGGAAAAGTTACATGTAGAAAAAATGACATGCCAGTTGGTAATTGCGCACGAGAGGAATGGCCTTCCATACCCTGCTTCCTCTTTTTTTTACCACCCTTTTTTGGGAAAAACAGGGTAGAGGAACATATGCTGCGGCTGGTTTCAACCACCACTACTCTACTTGCTCACCGTTCCTTTTCGCAGTAAACAGTTCTTCCATTTTGGCAAGGAACATGAGTATATATACGCTACTGTGATAGAGTACTTACTTCTGGATTCTTGGCCAACAATACGTGTCACCATTTTGTTTAAGAAAAAAAAAAAAACAACCCAAGAATTATTTTTTTCCTTCAAGACTGCTGTGCTCTATCTGTATTCTACTAATGTCTAGTTGTATTTCGTTGATTATATATATATAGATAGAATTTCCATTGACATTTCGTAATAACAAGGTACTAATAATATGCTGCTCCTCATCATTCGCCTAGATAGCATCAAGTAGTGATTTGCAAGATACTGCTCCATTAATATAATTAATTAATAATATCAATTAACAAATAAAGGGAAAGACTGTTGCTGTTGTGCTTTGGGCACTTTGTCTCCCTGTCCCCTTGTAATCATATCATGTTTGATGTGGAAAGACTGCGCAGCATGATGCCAAGCCAAGACAAGTCCCTGTCACATCACCACGCCGTGGCTCGCCCTCTGTCCTCTCATCTCATCTCATCTTCGAGATGCACCGCGCCTAATTTATTACGAGTTTGTGTCCGTTGCCGCCTGGACCGGATGGAGGGAGGAGGTCGACGCGATGACGCGATCAGCTGTCCAAGTCCATATCGCAAAGAACAAAGACTTGTTCTTTATGACGCCACCCATCGTTGTTAAAAACAATAATATTCCAGAGATGCTTCGGCTAATCAGTTCGTTAAAACTTTATTTGTTTTTGTTTTGTGTTTTTGTATACCTGCATAAAACAACGAGCGTTCCTGATGAAGCAGGAGACGCAGGACGGGGGAGGTCCACGGCCCCGCGCCCGGACGTTTGCAGGTGCGTTGCCGCTTCCACCGGATGGCGCGCGTGCTTTTTCGATCTCAGACGAGTGGTGGCGCCGTGCCGGCTCGGTCACGCGGCGCATTATGGTTGTTCTCTTCGTAATAAACAACACTATTGCATCCATGTTCGAAAAACAAAATTCGTTGGATCGTTTCTCGACTAATCAGATTCGTTAAAATTGAATGGCTGGTTAATAAGTTTTTTCTTAACGTATATATGGTTTGTATATAAAACAACCCATGTTCCTGGGTTTCGAATGTTTTGAGACGATGAGTTAGATATAAAAAAACTTGTTAGACTTGGCCGATGCAGGTGAACTGTGCGATGTATGTCATCCATGTGCGTGTGGTTAGTACTGGATGCTGATATTCCAATGTTTTTTTTTTTTCTAGTATAGCAGTGAGAAACGATATTGTTGACTAGCTAGTTACACCGCTGGTGAAAAATAGCTCAAATTAGCTATTGTTGACTAGCTAGTTGGTTAGCATCTATTTAAAAAAATTTGACTAAAAGATTAACCCATGTATTAGCTTTCCTACTTGATGAGCTTTTTAAAAAGTTAAAATTATCTTTTTTTTTTTTTTTTTTTTTACTATATCAAACATGTCCTAATTAGTGTTATCCACACAACTCCACACCTATTTCATTAGGAAGGTTTCAAAGTGATATGTAACATCCCGTTAGATCAAAAAGAGGTTTTCCAAAGTTTTTAATTTTTTTAATTTTAACCCTTTTTTTAAAGAAAAACTATGACTAGCTATTTAAAAAGATATTTCGATAAAAATAGCTCAAAGGCCTGCGCTATTTTGACTAGCTAGTTGGTTAGCATCTATTTAAAAAAATTTGACTAAAAAGATTAACCCATGTATTAGCTTTCCTACTTGGATGAGCTAATTTTTTAGCAAGTTAGCAATTATCTTTTTTTTTTACTATATCAAACATGTCCTAATTAGTCTTATCCACAACTCCAACTCTTCTATCTTCGTTTAGTGGAAGAGTTCAAAAAAAAAACCCGTCGCCGCCGGACATCTCCTGCGCCCTCGCCGGAGAGGTTTTCGCCGGCGCCGCTACGATCCACCTCCATCCGCTCCTCCACCTCCATATCTCTCCCGCACCGGTCCCTTCCAAGGTGGACATGCCGGGCGTGGTAAAAAAGAGTTATAGGTAATCTCTTGTCATGTGTTTTTTTTAAATTTGTGGGCAAGCAATAGATTGCACTAGGCAAATTTGTGACCATGGCACCTATATTTTGTTGGCATTGATTGATTCATTTATATTTTATATGATTTCCTATATGTAGTTCTATGTTGCATTGCCGTTAGAAATGAAAGTAGACATAGTTTTGATCTTTTATGCAACAAATAAGAAACCGAAATAACTATATTGCATTGTAACAATTTTAATTTTTTTGGAGATAGTTATGCTCGTTTGCCGGCTGATCCCTATGTCCACAAGCCTCTCCCACCGGGTGTTCCAGTGCCCAATTGCTGGTGTGGTGATCCTTGCAAAGTAGAATGGGATGACGAGGATGAGAAAATCTACATGCGGAAGTATTGGATGTGTGCCAATTACAAATGGACGCCAAACCTTTCCATACTTGACCTCATAGTTGGTCATTCCAAAAATGTGCTCTTGTAACAAAGCAACAGGGATGTCATTGTCTTTGTCAATCATCCCCAATATACGACGGGCAAGGTAACGCGCAGTAAGCTGTGGATGCTTCTTCTTACCCTCATTATCCCTGCATGTGTGGGGCTGCACAACTTTAGTAATCCTCTACGTACCATCATACTGATTCTTCCGTGCACGCAACTTCCAAGGGCATGTATGATCCCTACTACTACACTGGATATGATACCTCAACTCCTTATCTGAATGTGTGGTGCGGTAGGGCCGATGGTGTTGCACAAAGATAGTCTTCTAGGAAGAGTTTCATCTCTGACATTGACTTGAAGATCATACCCTTCGTAAGAATTGGGTCCTTCTCATTGTGCACCATGCCTCTACACAGCCGGAGACCGCTATCACAAACTGCCATATGAGTCATGCTAACATCCCTATAGTTCGGAACACTTGGATATTGGAAGTTCCTCTGACTCAATTGTCGTAGCTCTTCAGCCGTGTACTCACGGTGGTGGAACGTGATGTTGTGGTTCGCCGATCCTACCCCCCAAGAGTCATATGGTCTATCATCCTCCGAAATCATGTACCAATCTCCCATGGGTCGGCATGGCATAAAGGACCGATGTCGGCCTTTGCATCTGTCTTCTACTCCCTCATCATCATCGAATCATCCGAATCACTCTTTGCCCTCATCGTCCTCATACGCCTCCCTCCTCGCCACCTCCTCGGCCTCTTCCCGCTCATAGTCCCCTCGCATCAAAGTCATCCGTCCTCGCCAAACCTACGGGATGTTCATGCAATCGCTCTGTGTCACCCGACCGCCCCAAATCCATGTCCGTTCCTTCATGCTGCGCCCCCAAATGCTGGCTCACCACCACCATCATCCAAAATCCTGTAACCATTCTCAACAAACACCTCTGCCATGGCCACATTTGAACCTTGCACCACCCTAATGTATCGGGTCCATTGAGAAGGGTTCAACAATGGCACAATCACATAGTGAGCCCTAGTCTTCCCCGGCATCAAACCTACCCTTCGAGTGTAAAATCACCGCCAAACTTCACCTTCAAACGGGTCACAAAGGTCCACGGAATCTAGGGGGCTCATCAAACCATTCCACTTCTTCATCCATATTCTCTCGCCGTACCATCTTCTTTCCTAATGGTCCCACCGTACAACACACTCGACACAACAATCCATCTACAAAGACATTCGACACACACTTGATCATTTCATGGATTAGTGAAACCTACGGTCCATACTAAATTTAGCTACAACTAAAAATCCAACGAACTAACTAAATATACCTAACCCTAACTATCCAAATAAGTTTAGCTACAACTAACTACCCTAACTTCCTAAGAACCACAATCACTATAGCGCATAATATTCCTAGCAAGACGACAATGTATTACCTTGCCGGGCGACGAAGTGGAAGCCGGCGACGGTGATGAACGCGGCGACATTTTGCGGAACACACCACCACACCGCAGCGATTATGCGGGGCCGGAATCGGGGTCCACCCCTCGAATGGGGAGTAGAGGGCGCTCGATCCACCATTGGGGATCAAGGCCGGGAACGGCGGTTGGAGGACGATTGGGGAGAGGAATGGAGGGCCGCCGCACGGCGGGATGGAGGTGGTGGTGGAAGCGGCTGCGATCCACCATGTGGAGAACTCCACCGGCTTCCACTTGTCGGGTGGGCGGGCGGCCCGGGGGTAGCGAGCGGCGCCCAGCGGCGCCGTCTCGCCTTCAAGCGCCCGCGGCCCGCGGTGGGTGCGGCGGCCGGCGGTGGCCCGGGGTGGGCGAGGGCGGGGGCGTCGCCTCCAGGGCCCGGCGGCCAGCTTTGGAGGAGGCGTCGGCGTCGGCCCCGGAGGAGCAGCGGCCGGCGGCGGCCCGATCGGCGGACCCGGGGGAGAGCGGGGCGGCCGGCGATTTTTCTTTCACTCGGGCTCGGCACGGGAGAGTGAGGCAAAGAGATTTGTGTCGGGCTCGGCTCGGGCGAATCTTCAGCCACGCCCAGCGCCCAGAGCCGAAGCGCGCGCGCGCGCGCCGATGTGGCGGCGATTCTGCGCTTTGATCTGTGGCGGGTATTGGAGCTTGCATCAGTCGGCGTGGCGGCAGACACGTCGGCAGCCCTGCCGGGCGGCTCATTCAAAGGCGGCGGCATCTCGCAACGCCCCCTTATTTGAACAGCTGGCCCAGCGTCAAAAGGGTTATTCTCGAAAAATCTTTTAAAAACCGTGTTAAAAATAGTTTTTTTTTAAAAAAGGGTTAAAATTAAAAAAAATTCAATCACGTTAGATCCTTCCCTCAAAACATCTGTCATGATCGAGACCAATTATCCTACCCTCTTTTACTACTCTCTTTCAGTATTGCCATCAAAAACTGGTGGATAGTCGGTCGGTTGGAGTCACGAAGCGACAGTGATACTGTGTGGTATCCTTGTCGGTTGAAGCCACGAACTAACAATGGTATACTTATCACTTTGTCTCTAACATAACCAGCTGTGATGGTCTTGTAAGCACTATGAAGCCACTTTTATAATTGTGAATCCCATAATCTTCAGCAAATGCAAAAAAGCGTCAACATTCATTTTGTGCAAACCACTCTCAAGACCGGAAGAAATCCATGTATGACCCTTTTCCTCTGCCTTCATCTTCCACAATCTTCTTTCCTTTTTTTTAATTGAGCAAACCACATCTTCTTTCCTGAATCTGATTTGAAGAACTCTGGTCTGTGGACCTCTATAGCTTAGGTTTGGGCTTGGTATTGTCAGGAAGGCCCTACTTCATTCATTCCTCTCGATTGAGGGCCAACCATTCCCCAAGCCCACTGGCCCACTGGATCTATTTCTGTTCGGAACGGAACTGGCCTAACAAAGGCCCAACCGTGCGTCATCTTCCCGCCCGCCCACGCTAGGCGCGCGCCCAAAAATTCCCCAAAATCCCGCCCGCGGCTCGCCGTTCCCTTCCCTGATCCCCGCCCCCGCCGCCTAGGGTTCCGACGGCATCCTCGCCGACGCCGACCACCGCCAACACCCTCCGCGATGTCGCAGCCCGTCACCCCGCGCCGCTCCACACGCTCCTCCACGGCTGATCCTGCCTCCCCGACCTCCCCGTCCGGAGGATCCAGGCCCAAACCGACGCCCAGGCGCCAACTCGTCCCCACCGCCGACGCGAAGGAGGAGGAAGGGGAGCATGAACGGAGCACAGTCGACGCGCTCCTAGAGGCGTTGCCCGGCCGCCGTGCGCAGGCCACGGACCTCCTCCGGCTTCTGGCGCCCGCGCCGGCGCTCCCGCTTCTCCTCCACGGGGGCGCCGCCACGGGAAAGACGCGCGCTCTCCTCCTCGCTCTCCGCCACGTGCGCCCCCGCCCGCAGCGCGTCGCCTACGCTGCACTGCGCTCTCTCCCGTCCCCTCGCGCCCTATTCGCCTCCCTCCTCACCCAGCTCAGCCCGCCTTCGTCGTCCTCCGCCTCCTCTCGACGGCGCATTTCCGACAAGCCCTCGGACTTCATCGCCGCGCTCCGCGACGCGCTTGCTGGCCTCTCCGCGCAGGGCGAGGCCGTGTACCTGGTGTTCGATAATTTGGAGGTTGTTAGGAGGTGGGACAAGGGCGGCCAACTTCTGGCGCTCCTCCTCCGCCTCTACGATCTCCTCCGGTTGCCGCAGGTTGTGCTCGTCTACGTGAGCAGTGCTACACCTGATGCGTACTACTCCATGACTGGCTCTGTCGAGCCGAATCACATTTACTTCCCTGATTACACAGTGGACGAGATCCGAGAAATCCTGATGCGAGGCCATCCCAATCCGAAGCTGTACTCATCCTTCCTTAGGTAAGTGGATTCATCAGTGATTCTGGATTTGCTAATTTGATCCTGTGTGTGGGTCGAATCAAATCCCTAGCAGTATATTTGACATGGGTATGCTAATAATGCTTTGGGAGCATGGTTGGACTGTGATTACTCAATCGTGCTATTTTTTCCCCCATTCCTGTTGTTGTTTGGCAGTGTGGCACTGAAGCCATTGTTCCGGGTAACAAGGAGGGTAGATGAACTGGTGACTGCACTGGAGCCACTTTTCAGGAGGTACTGCGAGCCATTGGGGGATTTGAAGACAGTTCCAGATGAGAGCATCAAAAGGAGGTTGTTTGACCATATACAGCCACATTTGGCTGTTGCCTTGAACGAGACATTCAGTGTTCCCATGAGGACTTCTGTGGATGAATGCAAGGACCGCAGTTTTGGTGGGAAGGTCAATGGTAAAAGGCAGTTTGACAGTAGGGATGGTTTGCCGACTGAATTGGAGTTCCACATGTCTGTGTCAGCGAAATACTTACTATTATCAGCTTTCCTGGCTTCAAGGAACCCGGCTACTCTTGATGCAGCTTTGTTTGATTCAACTGGAGGGTCAGATAACCATAGGCGTAAGAGAAAGTATGCCACCTAATCCCATCTCTTGACTTGCCAACAGTCCAATTATCTTATTAGATGCTTACATCATTGTTCCTTGATGTAGGAGCTCTCAGGCATCGATGAATATGAAGGACACCATGGCCGAAGAGATGCTTTTGAAAGGCCCTGGCACATTTCCTCTTGAGAGGCTCTTGGCTATATTTCAGTGTATAACGTCAGTGTCAGAAGATGATCTCCGTGATGTTGAATGTCGGATAGTATGATGAATGGAAGTGGAATGAGTGGTTTGATGTCAGATGTTCTTTTGCAACTGTCAACACTTTGCAATTCTAATTTCCTCTCCAAAAGCCGGAGCTGTCCGCTAGAAGGCTCTGCTAGATATCGATCTAACATTGATGAAGATTTAGCACTCAAGGTGAGCAGCTTGTAACATTCATCTGTAAGACAGTGTGGTTGTATTATGATCATTTTGTGATTTTGTGATTTCTTTATCATATTGTTTACAGGTTGCCAGGAGTGTTAGTTTCCCTCTCTCAAGTATATCTACAGAAGATAGCCGTTGCGGCCTTAGCCTAGGCTGTAACAACTGTTGTTAGCTTTAGACTATATCGCGATCTGATGTGTCTAGTTCCCTTAATGATAGGTTATCAAGGGATATAGAAATTGCTATATGCTTCATCTTCTTCATTTTCTTGATTTCTTTCATCTTGGTTTCTCAATCAAACAATGAGTATGGTATCTAATCCTGGATCTAGTGGTAACTTCGTTATGAGCTTTATTGAAATGTCTCAGAAGCAGCAATATGTCAACAGTAAGTACTTCAGAAAGAAAAGAACCATTAGCATCTGAATCTAGCAATGTTTGGTTAGATTGCTAGATGTTCTTTTCTTCAAATCAAATGTAATGCCATCAGATTAACCTCTGAAAAGATCAGTGCCACTTTGTCCAAGTCCAATGTTGCTGTATTTATCTGTATTAATTATTCCATTCACAACCATCCTCTGCCTGATCTCACCATTTGAACTTCCAGTGGTATTGATATAGAACCCTTAACATAGCATTGAGATGTTGAGGTATTGCCTTTGGCTGATTAAACCTTATGAATGCATTTTTATTCTTTGGGACTAGAATGCCCTTGTTTATGCTTTACTTGAGGTTATGCTGCTTAAATAGGAACATTCCTATCAGTGCAGAAATTGGAGGTCATATATGTCACACTCTTACACCATTCTTCAATTCTACATCAGTCCATCGAGCCACTTTTACTGCATCTCTAATTGTATGACTTCTTATATAAAATTAAGTGACATCAAATAACAATACTCCAAGTTATCTCTTTCTTGGCAGTTTATCGTGTTATTTGAAGGTGTATGTGTAAGTTTTCAGAAGTGCATTTGTGTTCAAAGGAGCTCGTCCCAATATTCAGGGCCTCTTATGGACAGTGGAAGATGAATGTGGCCTTTAGTGTTTGGAGGAGCTTCCAAGCTGACCTTCTCTCTAGGTCGTTCCCCCCTTGAGTCCAGGACTTGGGATATCATGCCTGTGTTCCTTCTGTTTGGAGCTTGGGGTGTGAGTTCAGGTGGGTCCCTTCTGCCTCGCCTTTGTTTTGTTTTGTTTTGTGTGTTTCTATTTAATTTAATGAAATGAAACGTGGTTCACGTCGTAGTTTGAGAAAAAAAAAAATAATGTGTGTGTGACATTGAATATAGCTATCAAAAGCAACACTTCCCTTATCTCCCTTACCGTTAGTATCTGTTTGGAGCCGAACATTGTTAGTATATGACTGCTCCTTGTTGTACTGATTCACGGTACTCATGCTATTTGAGTTAACTAGTACAGACAGTATGACCCTTTCCATGTAAGTCATTATCTCTAGCAAAATGTGATTTGAAATGCATATCCTACACATATCTTTCACATTGTTCTGAAAAATCATTGAATCCTATATATTACAATCATTATTCTGATCCATGGTTACCTGATATTTTGGTAATAACAATTATAACTTGTGAGTGATAGTATATGCAGTACAGTAGAATATTTGTGATAAAGTGATAATTTTTAATGCATAGGTTTACAACTGATGTGCCTTGTTCTATTGTCTGTTAGTTACACATAGCATATTCTTATAACAGCATAACATATACGCAATTCCATAGTACCTGTTTGGCTGTTTCACAATTATCATAGCAATGGTATTTCACTGTTACTTGTTATCACTTTCTAGATTATACACTGCAAATATTTGGAACTAGAATTAAGTAGAGTAGATCAAGCAATTACTTTATCTCCAAGAGTCAAACAATAAAAATTAAGAAGTTGATGCTACAGTTTAGTTTACAAATAGTTCGAGAATGCTCTCTAGCTCATATGATATAGCCTCAATCATACAACACAATAACTAGATCTCCAAGTAGAACATCTTTATACATCTGGAGCACATATCATTTGTCTGGACAATAAAATTGTAATACTGGATTACTATAGTTGCAAATCTTGGTCATGTGATCATATTGTTATCTTCCTTGAACAGGCGGCCCTGCACTGCTAGATTTCTCCATGTCATCATACACTGAGTCGTTGAAGTGCTTTATTGGTATCCCATTGCTGGTTCCATCAACAACATCACCCTTTTCTTGAAGTTGCAAGGCAAATTCAAGTTTCCATAAAACATCTCCCATTGATGGGCGGTCGACTCCATACTCAGCTAGGCATTTTTCAGCAGCCTCAGCAAACATCTCAAGTGAATCAGGCCTGATTTGACCTGCAATATGAGGATCAATTATTTTATTGAGCTCTCCCTTGCGGTACCATGTAAGGGCCCATTCTGCAAGATTCACCTGGTCTCTTGGAAGTGCTGGATTGATGGCTGGCCTTGCACACAGCACCTCAAAGAGTACCACCCCGAATGAGTATACATCTGATTTCTCTGTTAGTTGTTGACGTCCTGAAGTACTCTGGATCAAGGTAGCCAAAACTTCCTTTGACTGCAGTGCTGACATGGGTTTGCTCAAGGGATGGAGCAGCTTTTGATAGGCCAAAATCAGCCACCTTGGCCACAAAATTTTCATCAAGGAGAATGTTGGTAGTCTTGACATCGCGGTGAATTATACCCTGAGCTGCACCTGTATGAAGATAATGCAGGCCTTTTGCTGCCCCAATGCTAATTTCTAAGCGTTGCTTCCAAGATAGAGGCTTCAGGTTTGTACCACCATATAGATGATCCCTGAGTGGACCATTTGACATGAACTCATAAACCAGGATCATCTCATTATTCTCATCACAGCAACCAATGAGTGAAACCAGGTGGCGGTGACGAAGCTTTGACAGCATTTGAATTTCAGTCAGGAATTCATTCATACCTTGATCAGAAGATGGATTACCTCTCTTGATAGCTAGCTTTGTACCATCCTCAAGAACACCAAGATAAACCTTCCCAAAGCCACCGACACCAATGACATCCTTTTCTTCAAAGTTTTTTGTGGCTTTCTGAATTTCAGCGAAGGTGAAATAGCGGCCCAGTCCATAAGCACTAGATGCAAACAGGCTAGAAAAACCACTCTTGGTCCTTGTGGAGCCAAAGCGACTTCTGGAGAGCCTGCTGCAGCTGCTCATGAAGCTGGACTGGTTGGAGTTGAGTCGAAGGAACCAAGAATGGAAGCTGTCTGTCTTCTGACACTCTGGCCTTCGGTTTCGCCTGCAGCACATCACTAGGACCAATGCAGCTGCAATCACTGCCAAAGAAAGACCTATGCCAGTTAGTATCCTCTTACCAATTTGTGAGCTTGTTTTTGGTGAAAATAGGCCATCTAAGCTGTTTGCTTGGTTGCTTATTTTCATGACTTCAAAACCATTAAGGATGGCATCAGTATTGCTGGAGTCGGTTGTGCTTGGGCCAACCTGCACTAGAAGGGTGGAGTTGATGATGCTTGATGAGTCCACAATAAAGTCCTGGTAGTAGGCTACTGCAAGGCCCATTGTCAAGCTTGAGAGATCAAGGTTGGATACACCCATCATGCCATTTATGTAGACATTGAAGTAGAGGCTATTGAGTGCCTTGCTGATAATATCACAGAAATGTAGGCGGATGAGGTACTTGAATCCTGGCTCTGCTTCCATTTGCCAAGTTATGTTGAATCTTGCTTGTGAGGTATTTGTTGTTGCTGTCTGCTGTGCCGTTGAGTATATGTTTGCTGGAGCAATGAGTGGTGTGACTGCCTTGTCATCAGGGTACTTGATGGTTCTAGGAGGAACCCAAGCCACCTGTGCTGCTTCCTCAAGCTTCAAAAAAGGTGCATCTGGTAACCAGGTCCTGCCCAGTGTGTCGTTGAAGGCTGTCACAAGTGCACCCCCATGTTCAGCCGGTAGACTACCTGTAATGCATTGTTGGAGATGTCAAATTGTTGTTGAGGAGGCAGGCCATTGGTGGTATTTGGTATTAGGGTGGGTGGTGCTGAGACAACTTCAATGGCATTGATGAATGCTATTGAGTCCTTCTTGGGGGTGAAAATGATTTTCAAGGTGTCTCCCTGTGTTACAACAAGATACTCCTTAAGGATGGGGTTAGTGGGACTGGCTATGAAGGAGAAGTCATGGAGAAGAACCATATTGTCAGTGAACACAGAGAATGTTGCTGAGGTGAGGTTGTATTTTTTGTCAGGGATAGGTAAGAAGTAGAGACGGATCCAATGGCGGCCAGGCTGCGAGACAAAGAAGCTATAAGTTGAAACATCAGAGAAAACTCTTGCATACAGGTAGAGTGGGGATAATGATGAAGCAGCCGTTGGAGAATTGTTAGCTGCGATCTTGATGTCCACTGGGGTGGACAGAAAAGATACCGACTCCGGATCAGAGCGGAAGGTCCTGCCATCATCAAGCTGCACGGAACCAGATGCCCCGCAGCTAATGAGGTAGTTGTCTTGAGGTACAAACGAACCTTTTTGTGATGCAATTGCATTGGTGCTGGTTATACTTGTGATACCAAGGATGGAGAGGATGATAAACATTGGTACTCTCTTCCACTCAAGAATGCCTCTGGCCATCTTTGTTGATGTTGGCATCAGAAGCACCAGTATGTAGCAAAACTTATTGGTGGTTTCTCATGGGGAGGAAAAGTGGTCTCAGGGTTTGAAGAAGAGAGGGAAAGGGTGCAGGGATGAGTAGGGTCTGTGGTTCGCTTTTGGAGGGAATGGATTGATTACAGAGATATAAGGTATTGGCTGAGTGGTTGTTTCTCATGCGGAGGAAAGTGGTCTCAGGGTTTGAAGAAGAGAGGGGAAAGGGTGCAGGGATGGATGGGGTCTGTTGTTAGCTTTTGGAGGGAATGGATTGATTACTGAGATATAAGGTATTGGTTGAGTGCACGTCCAGATGAGGTCAGGTTGCAACTTAAGTATCATGTTTAATTATTAACTGGCCATTATCGTCAGATATTCTTTTCTGAGCTCCTGTACTGCTGCCATGTGGACGTCGAATATTATTGAGAAGGGAGCTTGCAGGCCAATAGCTGCCAAGTACAAAAGCAGGCTGGAATAATTTAAGCACTGCTATCTACTAGGTGTTGTACACACTATCTTTTTTGATAAAAAAAAAAGCTCTATCATCGTTTATATTCCAGTAGGTTGACATTTGGAATCTGAGAGATCTTTTCTTGGGATGGTTTTGTATGATATTAATGAAGAAACTAATCAATCCAATTACCAGTTGGTTCATGGCTGTTTACCCAGCTAATGGCTTAAGTAATTGTAACCCAAATTGAGCTAATGGCTTAAGTAATTGTAAAAATTGATTTTAGTTTGTCGAATACATTGTAATAAACATAACTATCTCGACATAATTATCTCGGTTATCATTGGATATCTTTTCCCTTCCACGGATTTGGTTTGATCTTGGAACCTTCTGTAGGCTGTCTTTTCAGGAATCACATGCTTAAGCTTCTTGTCATCCTGTGCAACGCCTAAACAATAATACCAGCTTTCATTTTCCTCCTTGTCATGCAGACATGTCTTGTTCCAGCAAAACGTGCAATCCATGTTATTCCCATCTCCCTGTACAAGATCATACTGTTATTAAAATCTAACAAAGAGTATTTGGTATCCTGATTTTCCTTATAGGTGCTGAACCAGAGGGGGCACCTTGGTCCATTGTCTGGTTTCCTATCGGACAACTGTAGCTGTAGATCAGGTAAGTGGCTCTCCATTTCTCTGCTAATGTATCTTTGTTTGACCAGCTCATTAGTGGACACCAATAACTTTAGCTGCTATGCTGCATCCAATAGTTTAGTCAAAGCCTTCCTTACAAAATTTGAGACCATGTTCCGAATAAATAAACTGGAAGTGCGATGTAGGATCTTGAACATGGCGTTCACGTCTGTTGTCTGAGTGTGGCTGCTTTGTACGACACCGGAATTTTAGCAGGCCCATACTAGGCCCTTTTGTTTGTCTATCAGGGCCTTCTGGAACCACACAAGCAAAGCCCAATTGGAGCACAAAGCCCAATTACTGTTAAGCTCTGCTTTAAGATGCTGCTGCGGGATGCGGGATTCACCATGTAAGCTGCATTTCTTCTCAAAATGTGTCTTTTCTTCTTCTATAAACCCTTTTTCTGAGAATGAGCATGGATTTATTCATGAATCCAATTTAGAACTTAACAAATTCTTCAGTTTGTCTAGCTGAAACTAAAGCCAGTTAATCAAGTTGAACTAGAGTGGTGGTGAAATGAACTCAATAGCTGTTCTGTCTCTTTCACCATGTAAGTTCAACTATGCAGTGAAATTTGAATCTGTGAACAGGACTGCAGAGTACATTCTTTTTCTGTTCTGTCTCTTTCATAAGTAAAAAAATGGCTTAACTATTGCTTATTTATTTGTTTCTCTAGGAAGAACTAGCAGCAACAGCTGTTATTTATCCTTTCTCCAATTCCAAGCCAAGTTGGCAAACACGGAACCCGTGATCTGTTGGGCCATACATGCACAAAAGGAGACAAATTTGGGTTGAGAAAATCAAATGAAGGGTAGGCCACCTTGTGCGACCAGAACACAGGCAGACAATTCCAGTCTTGTTTTGATTGTGATGTCAACGTTCGTGTACTTAATCCGAGCAGCCTCGGCCTCGCTCTCATTCCACAAGCACCCCTTCACGAGCAGCTAAGTTATGTAGGCGTACTGAAATGGACGCCTACCAACTATCTTTTAGTTTATTTGTTACCTCATGATTCATAGCATAAATTTTCTCATATCATCTGTCTGGATCGTGATGTACTTCTGTCTTCTTTGTCGCAGCCAGTCAAAACCGTTCGTGTCCAAACAAATGATGACTAATAAGTATGAACAGATTATGATTACAGGCCTATTCAGGACTTCATTTTTTTGCTCCTGTCTGTGTCGTAAGAAACATATTAGACTCTACATAATACATTTTTTTTCTAACTGATTAGTGGGGCCTTGTTAGACTGTCATGAGGCTAACAGCTCAGCCTGCAGAAGCATCTTCCAATATGAATAGATGCTGCAAAGTAAATATACTACTACTAGTACTACAAAATCGAAGAGTTGGACTCTGAACTGGTGTTGGTCTACAAATCAAAGTAAATAGACTATACTACTACTACTACAGCTCATCACTTGAAGTGAGGCCGAGGAGTAGGCTAATTAACATTAGGAAATGAGGCCATCATTGTCTCTGAAAGTCTGTTGATGTTTGGATTTTGTGGCCTCTTCCAGGGTCCGTATGCATTGCATTTCCACAAGATTGAGGAACCATCGAATTTGGAGTTTGCCGCCTGCTAGTTAGGCAATGGCAATCAAGTAGGAGCTTCGAAAAAAAAAGAGTAGGAGCTACGGTGTACGGACCCTAAAGAGACCTACTATGCTCTGCTGATATGGCCAGGATTTAACTATGCACTCAACTTTGGTAAAAGATGTCTTTCCCATCAAAATCAAATGCTTTAATATATAGTGTATACGATCTGCATCTCCTTTTGCGTGCTAGTACCGCGATTCCTTTTGGTTTGGTACTGGCAGGCAGGTCTGGCGGAACACGGACGGCCTTCTGACTTCCGTTCTAGACCATCCATTTGATTCTTGCACAGGTTCTTTTCTCAATTTAGTTAACAGCTAGCACTAGATGCCTACACAGAATAGAAGGTCCACAGCCGTTGATCTGTAGCAGCGTTTAGATGCCTCCTCTCCTAGCTGTTCTTTGGCCTTTTACCAGTTGTCATGTTGAGCTTTCGGTATTGCAAATTTGCAATTGAAGTTCCCAAAATTACCTATTCTTGAAACACGTTTTTCTTGCAGCATCAAGTAAGGTAGATTGTATGGAGGGCGATGCGCGACAGATCGAGGCATGCGTGGTTGGGAGTTGGACGTACCCAGCTACAGGACACGCGACAAGCCAAGCCACGCCGAAATTCTAGGGCTTCTCGGGCTCGGCATGTCGGAGATTTGACCCCACAGTATCCGAGGCCCCAGTAAAGAAACCAGCCAGTTCCTCTCTGTGTGATCGACTGATGGTACACGTGAAGGGGAAGAGAAGAAGAAAAGAAGCCCATGGAGCGAGCAGCTCGAGCCACCTGGGGTTCGGCCCACCCGAGAAGTAGAGATCTGGGTCCGCAAGTCCGTGTGGTAGGGCGGTCATGTAAATCGCAGTCTTGTGCGTTGTTTCGCGGGATTTTCCAAAAAAACAAAGTGGTAGCGGCGTTAAAGTCGGCGGTTGCTAAAATCTCCAAAAAAAAAAAAAAAGGGGTGAAAAAAAAAACAGAAGAAGAAAGGGAAACGACAAGTCCTACGTAAACATGTCTCCAGTGTGGGTCCGGTGCGCATCGCGGTCGTTGGTCCGTCGCCTAGGCGGCGAAGCGGGGACAAGGCTAGGGTTAAACGACCGACCAGAACCCAGACAATTTCCGAAATGTCAAGTCACAGCGGCAAGCCTAGGTCTGCCTAGAGGCTACAGGAGCTGGTCCTTAACTCCCTCCGTCATTATTTATGTTGGTTATTTTTTAAAAAATAACTAGATTCATAAAAAATATTATCAATATTTATATATAAAATTAAATTATCTAACAAACTAATTATATATACCATAAACGTTTTTTTTTATAATACCCAAAGCTTTCATTAATTCATAGTAGGATTATTACAATCAAGGGAAGCTAGAGAAGCTAGCGATCCGGTACAAAATCAATCAAAAAGAAAGAGCACTCTAGAGTAGGCTTGCTAACGGGTTTAAACCCGCCCCCAAACCCGCTCAACCCATATTTTAAAAATCATAACTACCACCCGCCCCGCCCCACCCCTTGTCGGCTCAATGCCCCAACCCGCCCCAACCCGAAGTCACGGCGGAAGATGATATATGAATTATGCGCCGATCTATGACCATAGAGCCCCAACCCGTCCCAACCCGTTTGTGTGTCGTTTCAACACAACCCGCCCCCCCAAAATACCCGTTCAAACCCGCCCCATTAGCGGACCTACTCTAGAGCTGACATCTAGTTGCACGTACATGTGCTACTGAGAATTTGCCTCTCTACGCACCCATCTCACTTCAAATTCCACGAAGCTCTCACTTCAAATTCCACGAAGCTCTTGCATAGCTCTAAGATATCATAGCAAAGACCTCCAACCGAGGATTGAAACGCCGAATTGTTGTTCAACAGATTAACCAGCTCCTGGCTATCCACCTCGATAATGATCCACTCCAGACCAATCTCATGTGCGAGTTCCAGGCTTTCCTTCACTGCGAGCGCTTCAGCTGACAACACATCCTGGACTCCATCAAACCACCGGGCCGCCGCAACTATCACTGCACCATCCTCATCTCGGATGACCACCCCAGTCGACCCCGACCAACTTGACATATTGAAAGTCGCATCGAAATTCACCTTCACCCAACTCTGTCTTGGTTTCTCCCATCGAGCTGCCGGCTTCATCGGCTTTATACCCTGCACCACTGGTTTGAGGGATTGGCATTTTTTAACTCTTATTTTCCCCTCTATAAAGTTTCATTTCATCACTACACAATTTTAGTTGAGGCCAAATTAAATAGCCTTTGGCCTCGTCTTGGTAAGCTCTATTAGCGATAAACCACCTTCCAAATATTTTGTAACTTTTCTAGTTTATTGGATCTCTTGTATATTTTCTAGATTTAAATTCAAGTTGATCTTGCATTTTACATTGTGGATAAATCCCCCTATAGTATGGGTCACGATGCTTTTCATATCTTGGAGCCATATACTAGGGTTATAACACCACCTAATCATGAATCGGTTTAATAGATAACTTAGATAGTGGGTCATTTTAGTTATTTCTTAGTAATTCAAAATTCATTAATTGTACATGCATAGAACCAAACGAACATTGTGATATACTCATACAATGATGCATGACTTGTCACAATCCTAAACTCTAGCAAGATGAACATGGAGCCGGATAAAAGCTACGGGCTCCTTCGAGCTCTCGAACTGTAGCATGGAGCCGGGAAGAAGCCTAGCCCGCCCTTAAGCCCTGTTTGAGACGGCAGTGGCAACGCTTATACGTGAAAACGCAGGAAAAGCCCACTGACCGCCTCGTGTCGAACTTGAACTGCGTGGTGGAAAATTGAGTAAGCGACATCCAAGCCGTATTCGCGTATAAGCGGCGCCTGCTGCTCGTGGTCTCAAATAGGGCCTTAGTACTTGGCTACTTGCAAGGTAGATATCCTGGCATATCCTTCTCATCTTATCCCATCGATAATTGAAGCCATATATATTGGTGTTTAGATCTTGAAAAGAAATATAAAGTTTTGCAGTTTTTAGCCAAACAAAAAACCAAGCGTTTTGGTTTCTTTCACGTCATTTTACCCGCATGTCTAACAAGAAAAATAAAAGAACACATATTATTACCTACTTAATATTCGTGAGGTTACTAAAATATGGTTGAACTTAAATGTACATTATGCTCTTTGCCAACAAAAAAAGTTTAGTTGGCCCCACTGTAAATCTGGTCCCACATCACTACCACTGCTCAGTCTACTCTAGCAGCAGCAGCCTCCCAGCAGCCTCCCTCCCTTTCGATCTTGTGCTGGTCAATCGATTGATAGGCGAAACGCCGAAACGAGCAAGCACAGACGCCGGAAAAAATGGTCCCCTTTCACCAGACCTGAGCTGCTGAGCCGAGCTCGCCGTCTCTCTCCTACTATCTCGTGCAGCGCTCCCCATTAAACCCTTCAAAAGGCGTGCTCAAGTGTGTATGAATCTGAACACAGAGACAGAGCTCAGAGAGAGAGAGAGACAAGCTCCGGCAGAAGGCTACAACAACAAGGCGCGAAACTTGTTTGACCCAAACAGAGAACCCCGACTCCTGGTACCAATCTTCTGGTACCAATCTTCGTTCTCCCCTTTCTCTTCTTGCACATCCAAAATCGCCGCCCATCTGATCTGATCTTCCCTCCTTGCTCGTAATAACTCGTCATCTCCTTCTCCTTTTTCAGTGGCAGGAGTAGCAGCTTCTAGCAGTGATCATGGTGAAGGAAGAGGAGATCATGGCAGAGGTAGGAGGAGGTCGCGGCTACATGGACCTGCTCGGTCTCGGGGAAGACGACTACCTGCTGTGCCCGTCCCCTTCCTCCTACTTCACTTCCAGCGTCGTCTCCACCACGACGACCACCACCACCACTGCGGCTACCGCGCCGTCGCCGACCTGCGCCTCGTTCCTGGACCTGGCTCCCGCCTACCACCACATGCTGAGCTTCGCTGGCCAAGAGCAGCAGTACCACGGCGACGGCCTCCTCGGCTTCCAGTACCACGGCGGCGGCGATCACGCGTTTCCGGTGGCTATCCCGCAGAAGTCCAGCCCGACCACCGAGTGCTCCTCCTCCATCTCCTCCATGTCGTCCTCGCCGCCTGCGACGGCCGTCTCCGCCGTCTCCTGCTCAAAGCCACAGGCTTTCAAGGTGCGTTTTTTTCAGCCTTCTGCCATTGAGGCAATCGCTGCTCCGGATTGGTTTGGTTCTTTACCTTCGAGATGAGGAAAAACAGAACACCTATATGGATGGATTCTCTTCTTGCATTGTGAATAATAAGCGATGGTTTCGATGGTGTCTTTGCGCGGTTCATCATTCATGGACATGAACGGTTGTCTCTGCAATTTGTGTAATGAACTACAGATTTGATAATTATTGGTTCTTGTGCAGAAGAAGGGATCAAGGTGTACTAGTGAGCAAAGAAAGGCTGCGGCTGTCGCTGCTGCTGCTGCTGTTGCTACTACGAACAAGAGGCCCAAGGTTAGTGCTTGCTTCCGCTTGAGTGACAGTTGTAAGGTTATGCTAATCAACTGTAATCCAATCTGACACTGATTAGTACTCCTATACCAAATTAGGTGTTCTTCGATCGCTGCTTTAGAGAATTAGTGAGGTGCTGTTCATGTTTTGGTAATCAACGAGTGTGTTCATCCAAAATCATCTCTCTCTCTTTTTTATTAGGTGAGGAGGGAGGGTATCGGGGAGAGGATCATAGCTCTGCAGCAGCTGGTTTCTCCGTTCGGAAAGGTAAAAAGGCAGACGCTTCAGGCTTTTTTGGCGATACGCTCTTTAACTCGCGAGCTCCCTGTACCTGTACTGTACTTGCCTTTCGGCGTTTCCTTTCCTTTGCTGGTGCAAACGTAGACAGCCAAATTACAGTAACTGCGAGCCTTCCTGCCGTGTGAAACTGAAGCAAGCACCGGCGAAAGCAACGCAAACAAACAGGCTGGTCATTGCTCAATGCAGTGCAACACAACACCGGACGAGCAGCTGCCACATTACCACTCTGAGCCAAAGAAAAGCGGTCAAAGTGGCACACGCAACGCATTAACCGACGTGCAGTGCATAGTACTTACTGTACATCTATTGTTTGCGCTGCAACGCGGCTGCATTGCTACTAGCGGCAGTTAATTAGCGGCAGTGGATTAACCCTCTTTTGACCTTTGACTGATGGGTTGATATCAACTGCATTTGCATGGACTGTGATGCGGATGCGGTGGTGCTTTCCAGTCTGATACGGCTTCCGTTCTGCACGAGGCGCTGGGATACATACGCTTCCTACACGACCAGGTTCAGGTGCGCTGTTTATACTAGTAAAATCTCTCTCTCGATACATAGGGTGTGTTTTTAGCCTAAACTTCTCTCCAAAATTTCCCGTATTCCCATCACATCCCATCACATTCATTCGGTCTTGGCACCTAAAGACGCATGCCGACCCAGTATAAAATTTAGGTAAACAAAAAAAACTAATTGCACAATTTAGATGTACATTACGAGGCGAATCTTTTGAGCTGGTTCGTCGTGGTAGGATAATATTTACTGTGAACAAACAAAAACATCTTCAAATGTGTTTTTCGGTTCGAACAGTGTTTTTTCGGACAAAAATTTGGCCAAAGTTTTTTTTTCAAGCCCAAATTTTGGGCTCTAAACACACCCATACCAACAGGCGCAGTACACAATACATATGGTACAGTGTATGTATCCCGGAATCCCAGTAATAAAATGTACATACAGTAGTAAAATCTTTTGCGTGTATACTCCTCGAACGCGCCTGCGTGCACTTGTGTGGTCTGCTGGTCAGGTCTGGTGCACCGTGCACCCACTGTTTGGCACTTAACAGGCACCGGTCGCTTTTCATGTCAGGTCCTGAGCTCGCCGTACATGCAGCGCCAGCCGGCCTCATCAGCATCAGCAGCAGCGCACGTCCCGGTAAGCTAAACGCCAACCTAAACCCAAACTTACTGCCAGTAATTAACCATACTCGTCCCTTTTTTAACCTAACACCCGTGCTCGTACTGCGGCGCAGGAGAGCGCGGCGGGGACGGTGGTGGAGCCGCCGAGGCCGAGCGACCTGAGGAGCCGTGGCCTGTGCCTGGTGCCCGTCGCCTGCACGGAGCACCTCGCCGGCAACAGCCACGGCAACGGCGCCGACCTATGGTCCGTGGCGGCCGGGATGGCCAAGGCGGCGGCGGACGCGGGTAACAGGGGGCCTGCCGGTGGAATGGTGCTGCCTGGTCGTGGTGGTGGTGGTCACCTGGCCTAGTAGCTGACTGCGGACACACTTGCTTTACGGATTATGTGAAGGGTTTAGGGCTTTCAGTAGGCTCTTTTGGGGGGCTAATCAGTCCCGGCCGTACTCCATAGCCTTTTGTCTAAAGCAAAACTTTTGGGGAGCCGGCTGCTCCTGCTGCTGCTGCTTTTGGTGGGGAAACAACCGGATCCATGCATGTTTCCACAGATGCCACAGCAGCCAGGATGCGATAACTGTGCATATTTTGGACGGGGGTTTAGAGGTTTTCTTCAGTAGATGGGTACTACTACTACTAGAAGACAGTGATGTGAGGATGTCGAGATCTTTGGGCACGAATGTCCCTGTGTGTTGTCACGCCTCACTGACAGCAGGCATTGAATGAAATGAATGCTACTAGTACTCCCTCCATTCCATGATATTTGCAATTTTTGAGCATATAAACGTGTTTGACCTCTCGTTTTATTCAACCATTTTTAATAAATATTACCACTTTTGTTATGACTTATTACATCATTAAAGATATTGTAATGATATTTTGTTTGTTTTATAATTTACATAAAAATTGTTATGACTTATTACATCATTAAAGATATTGTAATGACATTTTGTTTGTTTTATAATTTACATAGAAAATTTGAATAAGACGGCGAGCCAAACACGGTTTATATGGTCGTAGAATTACAAAGTATCGTGGAACGGAGAGTACCACCGTCGATGTTGTTGCCTGCTCGGGAGTCGTGTGGCGACGGCTTCGGTATCTGTGTTTGCTTGCATTGCATCGGGGGGTATCCGATTGATTTTTCGTCTCGCCTTGTTGATCTCGGTTTGCCATGCCATCCGTGGTCCTTCGAAGTTGGAATTGCACAAGACACTGCAATTTCATGCATTGGCTCATCACGGTACAGTGCACATCGGAGACGGCTCGTCCAAGACTTCTGTACAGTGCAGTGTTCATACTACAGTATTAGGATCCGCTTGCATTATGCAGGTCCACAGGACCAGCGTCGCCAGTGGTTCGAAAAGGCTAGTCAAACGAACCCGTGTCTCCTGTCTCCCTGTTTATTTATTTTCTATATGTCGGTTTTTACCGATGAGGGAGGGGTATATATTTTGTAAAATGGCAGGCTGACTATCGCAACCTGGCAGGCCAGAGTTGATTGAGGTTGGCCTGGGATTGGAGGGCCACTCTGCCACATATTGAACCCCCAGCCCACAATGATTCCGTTGTGTTCCCTTAGCCCACTGGGGTTTTCAACGCTGGCCCATCCTGGCGAAATCCGCTCACTCTGACGGGCCTGGCCTGGGAATCAACTCACGACGACGTCGACTGAATTCCTCGCGTCATTGCGGGCCTGCAGGCCGGCGTCGCACTCGCACCGGTTTCCCCGGCCAATGTTAACATTGCGCCGACCACCCCTTTCATGGGCCGGCCCAGTTTGTTTCCTCTCCACTGTTTACGATATCAGCCCAGTCTACTGATTCGCTGTGCTTTCCAATCCACGGTTTCCATAGCAGCGCGATGGGCCGCCCCAACGATTTCGCGTGCACCCCACGAATCGTACGTCCGTGTTTGCTTTGCCGGGTTGTTTTTCTTTTTTTTTTTTTTGCCTATTTCTTTATTCTTTATTTCTTTTTTTTTATTTTCTTCTATTTATTTTTTTTTTTCGTGGTACGTTATCGTTATTTTGTTTTCCTTTTCTATTATTGTATTTTTATTTTATGTTTCATTTTTTTCTTCTATTTATGATTTTATGTTTCAATTATTATTGCATTTCCTTTCTTTTTTTTTTTTTTTGAGAACATTTTTTACGTTCTATTTTCACAGAAAAATAATGCTCTGCTACAGCTACACCGCTCTCGTAACTCACGGCAATATATACCGTGTCTAATATATCTTTTTTCAAAATTTTAACTTCACGTACGAAGTCTAGGAAAGTAATGACACGTCGATCTGTTCTGCAAGCTGCATTATTAGGAGAATTCTAATGTAACAACTTCATGCATGCATGCTGCAGTGTGCCGACTGCCGAGTGTGATTATTAAAACGTACACAACTAGCTGCAAATCTCTTTCTTTTATTCTATTTATTATAAACTTTTTGTTTTCATTTCACATATACTCTGTTTCTTTTTATTATGTGCGGTCTTCTGTTATTCCTTTTAATTTTCATTTAATATTCTATTTATTAAGCAACTGTAACGCGGTGAACCGGTCTTTGTTTTATCTTCTTGATTTAGCTGCGCGGCCCATCATGGACAGAGCATCGGTAACACTTAGCAGTGACAGTCTAACAGCCACCTTCACCTTGCTTTAATTTTGCTCACCCTGCCCTTTTTGTTTTGCCCTTTTCTGTTTCTTTTTGTTTTTACTCACCCGACAATATTCTAACGTGTTTCTTGCGATGTGCGAATGCGTGTTTTGTGATGTTACGTTAAATCCGCTATTTACGGTGTTGAAAATAGCGGATTTTCTAGTGTCTTGTGCGATGTTCTAGCGTGCTTGTTGCAATATTCTAGCATGTTTTTTTTGTGATGTTTTTGGAGTGTTTCTTGCGATGTTCTATAAAATCGGGCTATTTCGTGGTTGAAAATAGCGGTCTTCTAGTTTGTGTTTGTGCGGCGTTATAACGTGTTTCTTGCGATGTTTTGGAGTGTTTCTTGCGATGTTACGTAAAATCCGACTATTTAGCCTCTCCTAGTGTGTTGTCGATGTTCTAGCATGTTTCTTTACGATGTTCTAGAGTGTTTCTTGTGATGTTACGAAAAATCCGGCTATTTTTAAGGTTGAAAATCGCCGGTCTCCTAGTGTGTTTGATGTTACGGTGTTTCTTGCGATATTCTCTCCTTTATTTACTTTTAGACGGATGTTCTTTTAGTATACATGTGATTTATACAATGATGTTCTCTTTGTGTATATTTGATGTTCATTTGGTATCCCTTGTGATGTTCGAGATGTGCATGCAGACATATTCTTTTAGTATACACGTGATGTTCTTAGTGTATTTGTTGATGTTTGAGGATTATTTTTAAATACTAGTTTATCATGAGATAAATGTTCGTTAATTTTTTTATCTATTATGTAGTCGTTTTATTTTCACGACTTGTTAAATGATATGTTTCTATTTTTCATGCCCGTTCGTTGCGAGAAAAATACTCCGCACCAAACTTGTCGAGTATAAATTGTTTGTAGACATAAATATATAATGATAATAACTTAAATTTTCATACTATTCATTAGGTGCTGCACTTAAAAGCTAAGCTCGGTGACTTTCTTTGAGGATCCATTGAAGTCGGATAGAGCCGCATCTAAAACCTAACGTTGCACGGGACTACCAATCATGTGCATGGCATAATATTTCAGGCGCTATATTCTTAAGTACAACAAAACAACTGAATGGTGCAGTGGTGAGGGTGGCCTATTTGAATCAAAAGGTTCTGAGTTCAAATCCCACATGTGCTGTTTTTCTTGAATTTTTGATAATAATTTTCATTCTCGCGCCTGGGCTAAAGCTAGAACGCGAGGTGGGCTGAGAATACGTCGCGAGGTGGGCTGGAACAAGCACGCGGGCCATGGAACGAACGTCGCGAGGTGGGCTGAGGTCGGCCGCGCCGAGCAAGCACGCGGGCCATGGATCGAACGTCGCAAGGTGGGCTGAGGTGGGCCGCGCCTGGTCGGCGCGCGCATCCGCGCCGACCAGGTCGGCAGTTAACAGCCCCGGTTTCCCCGCCGGCGAGTGTCCCATGCGCTGGCTGCTCTTTGTCGCATAGAATTAGTTGTCGCTGTTCACCATGCATTGTTGAACTAGTTACTGGTACTAATACTGTAATTCGGTGAGCTACATGTACTGGGAATCAACTTACATGGAAATGAGGTGAGATGAAACTGAAAATAATAGTTTTACACAGCTTCACTTGTAGGCCCTTTGTGGGATTTTGTGAGAGCATATTTTAAAAAACTAGAGTTGTTTTGCCAATCGGGTCTGTAAAACTGATTTTTTTGAAATCCTGTAAAACTGATTTAGCTTCACAAAGAAAGCTTTTCGTGAAGGTGTAACGAAAAAAAAAGTCTAAAAGCTATTTGTGCCAAACAAGATCTAAAAGTAGAGAGAGGTTAACAAGTATAACTTTAGAAGAAAGATTATAAAATAAAAATAGTTCAAGTAAAAAATGGATGGGATGAGAGGCGCATAAATGGACTTTTGGACGAAAACGGAACACGACAAGAGAAGTGTTGTCCGTATACTTGGGCTCTCTCTACTGTCTACTGCGAGAAAAATCAGCCACCTTCTCCAGGCTATCGTTTTTTCAAGCCTTCTCTCTTCCATGACGTGTGATTACTCCGATGTGGATGGGGAGGCCACTAGCTAGCTACTGACGGTGCATCTAATCATCTAGAGCGTTGAAAATAATGCTCAGTCTACGTCTTGCATTTTTGGACTTAACGAAACATTTAGCTCAAACGGGGACATGACATTTAGCACCGGACACCGTTTTTTTTCCGGGACATCTTTTTCTCTCCTGTCACGTTTTTAGTACCATAGGATAAATTTGACTCACCGTAAGGGAAAGGGCACTCCCTCCATCCCTCCATCCCAAATTGCAAGTTATTCTAAAAATCTTAAAGAATCAACGTATCTCAAGTTTAACTAAATTTATATGACAAGAAAATAATATTTAGAATACCAACTAAGTATCGTTGGATTTTTTAAGCTAATTATATTTTCATACCATAAATCTTTGAAATTCTTTCTAACTCTGATCAAACTTAATATGCTTTGACTCTATAAAAATATTAAAATAACTTAAAATTTAGAATGGATACAGTAGATAATTACGGAAGGTGTTCTGTGAATGCGCGTCTACAGCACTAAAAAAACAGCTCTAGAAGAACTAATTGACTACATTGAGCATATTAAAAGAAAACTAAAACATATAGTTGCTAAAATTAATTAATTAATTAATTAATTAATAATCCAAGGCAACGATTGCTAACGTCATGTACATACCGATGACAATTCTATATGTATTTATTAAATATAGTGCAAAAGATAAAAGACTAATTTGAATTTCAAATATAGTCCGGTGCATCCCTCTCTTATAGCAGGATATTTCATCTCCGTCTTTTCGTCTAGACAGTGATCGAACTGCAATGGACATGTTTGACTTTCAAGCTGCCCATCCATTTTTCATTATCCAAGCGTGGAGCATGGGCCTAGCGTCTAGCCTCTTCTGAAGCAAGGAGGAGCCGCCCTTCTGACCGTTATCTATACTCGTAGTAGAGGTTGCGCTAGCCGAGAACAGCCTGTGCGTGTGCCACTCAAGCAACTCCCAGCAACATGGAGGCGGAGGCGGCTTACGTTGTTGTCCTCTCGTTCTTCATCATCTTTGCAATCCACCGCCTCCTCAACCGCGACCATAGCAAGAATGCGAGCATGCAGCAGCTGCCACCGGGGCCTCTCGCCGTCCCAGTCCTCGGCCACTTACACCTCCTCGAGAAGCCGTTACACCACGCGTTTATGCGCCTCGCCGCGCGCTGCGGGCCTGTGTTCTCCCTCCGGCTCGGCTCGCGCGACGCCGTGGTCGTGTCCTCTGCCGACTGCGCCAGGCAGTGCTTCACGGAGCACGACGTGACCTTCGCGAACCGCCCGGCCTTCCCCACGATGCGTCTCATGACCTACGGGGCGCCACGGTCGGCAACTGCGCCTACGGCCCATACTGGCGCCACATCCGCCGCGTCATCACCGTCCACCTCCTGTCCGCTCACCGTGTGAGCTCCATGCTCCCTACCATCGCAGCAGAGGTGCGCGCCATGGCGAGGAGGATGTACCGTGCTGCCGCGGCCGCTCCCAGCGGCACCGGCGCCGCGATGGTCGAGCTGAAGCCGAGGTTATTCGAAGTCTCCCTCAGCGCCCTTATGGAAACCATCGCGCAGACCAAGACATCCGTGCCGCGGACACGGGAATGTCACCGGAGGCCCAAGAGTTGAAGGAGTTGTTAGACGTTTTGATTCCGCTTCTCGGCACAGCCAATATGTTGGACTTTCTGCCCATCCTGCGGAGGTTCGACGTGTTAGGCGTGAAGAGCAAGATCGCGGCCGCCGTAAGCAGCAGGGACGCGTTCTTTCGGCGGCTCATCGACACGGAGCGGCGGAGGATCCAGGATGATGGCGTTATGAGCGACAAGAAAAGCATGTTGGCCGTGCTGCTCGATTTGCAGAGGTCGGAACCAGAGAATTACAGTGATGACAGGATCATGGCTCTATGCTTCGTAAGTTGTAAATCTCTCTTGCCGATCGATAAAAATTCTAGAATGGTAATGACCACAATTACACGTGACAGCAATATCTATCGCTCTGTTATTTTGCAGTCCATGTTCACCGCGGGAACGGATACCACGGCAACTACGATGGAATGGGCGATGTCGCTGCTCCTGAACCACCCCGATGTTCTCAAGAAAGCGCAGGCGGAAATTGACGCGTCCGTGGGGCACTACCGCCTGCTGGGCGCCGACGACGTGCCTCGCCTCGGCTACCTGCAGTGCATCGTCAGCGAGACCCTCCGGCTGTACCCGGTCGTGCCGACGCTGATCCCGCACGAGTCCACCGCGGACTGCACGGTCGGCGGCCACCTCGTGCCGAGCGGCACGATGCTGCTCGTCAACGTGTACGCCATCCACAGGAACCCGCGATTTGGGCGGACCCGACCGTGTTCATGCCGGAGCGGTTCGAGGAAGGCCGAGCCGAAGGGCTGTTCATGATGCCGTTCGGGATGGGAAGGCGGAAGTGCCCTGGAGAGACCCTCGCTCTGCGAACGATGGGGCTGGTCCTGGGGACGTTGATCCAGTGCTTCGACTGGGACACTGTCGACGGCGCCCCCAAAGTTGACATGGCCGAAGGGGCTGGGACCACCCTCCCGAAGGCTGTTCCTCTTGAGGCCATGTGCAAACCGCGCCATGTCATGCTTGATGTCCTTCAAAAGTTGTGAACGCCTTTTGTTATTGATTAACTAGAGCCATCATCATGAAGAAGAAAGAACACACATGCTGATGGAGAAGAAAGAGACAATCACACTAGGAGACTAGGAGGAGGAAGAAATTTGCCAGGCTAGAACTTATATAATGTGGATGTTATGATCATCACTTCCAACTTTATAGAAAGGGAGGATAAACATAGATACACACCTTTTTAACTTTACTTTAATTTTCTTGTCAAAATTAGATTGTTTTTTTATAGAAAGCGAGATGCCAAGGTCGTCGGCGACGGCGAGAAGAGAGAAATGACTGGCTGGATGAGCAAGGAGTTATATGTAAAATCGTCTGCGGGGAATTTTTCTGCAAGAACTGTTACGATGTCGAATTTTCTCTTCTTCATGTTCGAATAAATGTTAGACAAGGATATGTAAAATATGTGAGCACTTCTATACGGTCCATCCTAGTCGGGTAGGACTGGCAGCACTACGTGTCCACATGCAAGAGGGCTCAGTATGTCCGTGAAGAACAGAGAGCAGCAATCGATAGATGTTATAAGGAACCTCATGATGTAGAAAAAAAGGGAGCGGATGAGCAAGGAGGTATATGTAAAATCATCTGCGGGGGCGTTTTCTGCAAGAACGATTCTGATGTCGAATTTTCTCTTCTTCATGTTCAAAGAAATGTTAGACAAGGATAGGACTGCGTATTAGAAAAGAGGGGTTTTATGCAAAACCGGCAGCATTAAGTGTCCACACGCAAGAGGGCTCGGTATGTATGTGAAGAACAGAGCAGCAATTGATAGACGTTATAAGGAACCTCATGATGTAGAAAAAAGGGGATAAATTCTTCACAACATTTTCAACTTGAGCACAATCTCCTCGGTCACCTTCTACACTTTACAATCTCCTTGGCCACTTTCTAGACTTTGCAATTTTTTTTTTTAGAAAGGTGGCAACTGGCAAAAAGCTTTTGCCGTAGGAAAAAGAAAAAGAATAGAATTACAGCAAACCACCCATTAAGACACAGGAGCGGTGTGTTCGCCACTTCGCCTTCAACCAGCTTTTACAATGTTCAAACTTTAATCAGCGCACATGTTCGGACGTTTATTTGCCCAAGCGCTCTTCTCAACAGCATGTGCCTTTGAAGTCAAACTTTACTTCGCCGGTGGAGCAAACCTATTTTCACTAGTAGAGACAGCACTAGCCCCAGCACTGCTCTACCATGAAGAACAGTACAAGTTTCAACCAATCCGATGTAATAAGAATCAATCAGATGTATAGAAGCAAACACTGAAGTCTAACACTGGTCCAATGAATCGAATCAAATGTAGGCACGGCAACGCCTCGCTTCTCTTCGTTCCTTGTTTATACTAGTGATTTGCGCTTTTAAAAGCCATGAGCAATGGCCAAAAAGAGTATTTGTAAAAAGAAAATGCACATAGATATTATAGTAAATACCAAATGTTCAGAGATGAAGCAAGTAGTACAGCACGGATGGAACAAAGATAGCAGGTGTCCAAACATGAACTACATACCACGAGAAAACAGGAAACATGATCCAAATATTACGGGGAGGCTAGGTAGATCGGTTACACAACAACATAGCCATGTAAGCACCTTCTACAATGATGAAGTCTGGCCGAAGCGGGGGGGGCGCAGTACTCTAGCAATGGCCTTGAAGCCTCAACAGAAGTATGTAGGAATTCATGCAAGGATGGTAAGGTCGATGGCTCGCTAGGGCGCCGAGCAATGCTGTTAGTAGTGACCGCTCCTGTCGGACTCAATCTCGGGTGAGTACTCACGCCTCCAAAGCCTGCCCTCAGAATCATAGTCGCTGTCCGAGGTGTCCGCCTGTATAGGGACGGCGTCGAGCTCCCTGTTCCTTTGGAAAAGAAAGGAATAATGTCGGGGATGTGTTAATTGTAAGTTGAATTTATTTATGTGTGTAGGTTATAGTACATCTCATCTGTTCTTCCTCAGACTCCCTGAGCATTTCCCTGTCACACCCAAACAGTTTAGCTGTCACAGATGAAGAATATGTTAGTTCAGCGATCAATGCCAGGGTAGGGAGTTATGTTGTTTGATATGGTAAGAGTGCAGCAGTACCTGTGTCTATGGAGGCTGAACCGCCGTCTTCAGAGAATGGTGGCTCATCTAGGGAAGGGTCCTCGTCAAGTGGTGGTGCCTGTGAGTAGAGATAGGTTCTCATCGTCACTGGGAAGGTGACGTTTTGTATGCCGCTTTCTTTTTCATACTGCAGCGCTATAGTTCCATAGGCTGGGATAGAGTTTTTGCTTTGGGCATAGGCATGAACGCGGCATATCCCTTTTGAGAGGACTGATCGACAGGCTTGGATTGTCTGCAAGATGGACGAGCAATGGTTCCAGTAGCGGCATTGGTGAAAGCGTGTGCTGGAAAGCCAGAAATGTCGATGGTCACTATAGTGTCCCAGTGGTGGTTTGAAGCTGTAGGGCTCCTGCGACCATGTCCCTCTCCGCAGGGGACCCAAACTCAACAACAAAGTCTGTTCGGAACCTTGTTATGGTTAGAGGGATGGCCTCATAAGCAAATTGCTGGTGTATAGCTTGGCGGATGTGGCCGGTTGTGATGGTGCCATCGTTTGGGCGGACATCGGTCACGATGACCGAGTTTGCAAAGTGCTGTTCTATCATGTCTGTGTCGTCGTTGGTCTTGATGACTGCTAGGGGTTGAGGTGCACGCGAGCCTGGAGAAAGAAACAGTGGTTATATATATGCCATCACATAATAAACGTGATGTTAGATAAGGTCAAATCTAACCCCCAGCATATGGCAGTGCTGACTATAGTTTTCCTAGGTAGTGTTGGTCACAGGTTTTTAGCTGAGCAGTGATAAGTGCACTTTTATTTGAGCATATGGCAGTGTTGGCTATATTTTTGTTTTCAATCTAGTCTGCAGCTTGTTGGACCCCCCTCCCCCCCAAAAAAAAATAGTTGGATAGAAGTCTTAGGTTTTCAGTGTTAGATTCATGGTGCGTAGATGAACATATATTCTAATTAATGTACAGTTATCATCTATTCTAATTAGTGTACAGAATGAACCTAGGTCTTCAGTGTTAGATTCATGGTGCGTAGATGAACATATATTCTAATTAATGTACAGTTATCATCTATTCTAATTAGTGTACAGAATGAACCTAGGTCTTCAGTACGCACAATTGGAAAAAAAAGCTAATGGAAAGATGTACTCTGAAACTATATAGGCAAAACGATGTTTCAGTATCGATTGAAGCCACCCATTTGTTTCTTGTAAATAACAGGAAAAAGTTGTCTGATTTGACGGTTTACAAACTAAGTTGCCTAATCATGGACTGTCGTGTTGCAGGGACATACCATTTCCTTTGAAGGCGTGTGCGGATCTGGTGAGCCAAGAATCCTCAGAGGCGTCGCGTTGGCTGTGAGCGAAACAAGGAATCAGTGGATTTGCTGACATAGTGAAGGGGGTGGGCACAGATCGGTGCAGCAGGTGGTCAGAGAAACAAAAAGAGCTCATCACCTGTTCCGGCGGCTGGATCTGCAGGAGCAGCTCGGGCCGGACGTCGCTGGAACGCTGCAACAGCACGCGGGGTCTTCTTCCGAGCACTTGAGCCTGACGTGAGACATACCAGGAGCAGGACCGCGCAGCCGGCTTCCTCGACGCGGACAGCAGCCGCACCAACTTGCCTCCTTCCTCTGGAGCAGCGACCGCTGCGGCCTCGGCTGCGGTGACGGGGATCTGGATCTCCACGGCAAGAACCTTGCACAAACGAGCAACACCACGGCACCGGGGACGGAGCCGCAGCGCGGTCGCAAGGCGTCGGGGGTGGGTTCCGGTGAAGGGGCGGCGGGCGCCAAGAGCGACGAGGAAGATAGGGGGAAGACGGCGGCGGGGAGGGAAGAAGGACTCACCGAGCGCAGCGATGGGAAGGCGTGGCCGACAAAAGAATGGACCGACTGATTGTATCCCCGCCCAGAAGAGCTGGAACCGCGTCGACGCGAGATGCGACTACCCAACCACCAATGACACACGGGCCCCATTACGAACCGGAGACGATGTCCCCACCAACGAGGGACGAGAGGATACGCTCGCTTTTTTTTCGGTCACCCTGACCGCTTGCGCGCCACGCGGGGCCCCGCGGCGTCGGGCGGACGCCTCAGCGGTTTCTCCCGGCGTTACCCAGCTCCAGCGGCCATGGGCTCGGCGTTGTCGAGCTCACTCGGCTGCCGCGGTGACTGGCCCACCATCCCGGTGACCCCGCCCTACGGAATAGCTGCCCGTTTGGGCCAGCGAGCGAAAGCAAAGGGGGCGTGCGACGGCGTACCACCGACCTGTGCAAAAGGCAGCTTGCCACCGCCACAGCTGAGCTGAGGCAATGAACGCAGGGACAACGGCACGCTGAGGGCCAATCACGCGGCGACAACAACAACACGGAACCGGGCCCGCTCAGAACATTCGGCGCTAACGGCTCCGGGCACAAAGTCAGGCGCCATCCGGTCCACCAAACGCGAATCGAACGGTCGGTGGTAAAAAAAACTAACGTGGACAATCGACCGCCGAGCTGCTCCACAACAAATATTACTTTTAAACTCCTATTTATACGCTAGTAGAGGAGGTTGCAGTTGCCACTGCCTGTGCCACACTGCCACTCAAGCAAGTGAGCAACCCCCACCTCCAGTCCCAGCAAACATGGAGCCGGCCTACATTGTCGTCCTGTCGTTCTTCTTCATCTTTGCAATCCACCTCCTCCTCAGCCGCGGCCATAGCAAGAATACGAGCAAGCAGCAGCTGCCACCGGGCCCTCCTCTAGCCATCCCGTTCCTCGGCCACTTACACCTCCTCGAGAAGCCGTACCACCATGCGTTTATGCGCCTCGCCGCCCGCTACGGGCCTGTGTTCTCCCTTCGGCTCGGCTTTCGCGCCGCCGTGGTCGTGTCCTCTGCGGATTGCGCCCGGGAGTGCCTTTCAGAGCACGACGTGACCTTCGCGAACCGCCCGGTCTTCCCCACGGTGCGTCTCATGACCTACGGGGGCATCACGGTCGGCAACTGCGCCTACGGCGCGTACTGGCGCCACCTCCGCCGCACCCTCGCGGCGCACCTCCTGTCCACTCACCGCGTGAGCTCCATGGTCCCCACCATAACCGCGGAGGTGCGCGCCGTGGTGCGGAAGATGTACCGTGCTGCAGCGGCGGCTCCTGGCGCCACCGGCGCCGCGAGGGTCGAGCTCAAGGGGAGGCTGCTCGAAGTCTCTCTCAGCAACCTTATGGAAACCGTCGCGCAGACCAAGACATCCCGTGCCGCGGATGACGCGGACACGGGCATGTCACCGGAGGCTCACGAGTTCAAGGAGTCGTTGGACGTTATCGCTCCAATTCTCGGCATGGCCAATATGTGGGACTATGTGCCCATTCTAAAGAAGTTCGACGTGTTTGTTGGCTTGAAGAACAAGATCACGGCCGCCGTAAGCAGCAGGGACGCGTTCTTTCGGCGGCTTATCGACAAGGAGCGGCGGAGGATGAACGATGGCGTTATGAGCGACAAGACAAGCATGTTGACCGTGCTCCTCGATTTGCAGAAGTCAGAGCCAGAGAATTACAGTGATGGCACAATCATGGCTCTGTTGTTCGTAAGTTGTCTTGTCGTAATTTTCTCTTATCGATCTACAAACATTCTAGAACGACAAATGATTTTTTCCGCAATATCGCTCGCTAAGACGACCATCTGCATCTGTGATTTTGTAGTCCATGTTCACCGCGGGAACGGAAACCACAGCGACTACGATGGAATGGGCGATGTCGCTGCTCCTGAACCACCCCGATGTTCTCAAGAAAGCGCAGGCGGAAATTGACGCGTCTGTGGGGCACTCCCGCCTACTCAGCGCCGACGACGTGCCGGGCCTCGGCTACCTGCAGTGCGTCATCAGCGAGACCCTCAGGCTGTACCCGGTCGTGCCGACGCTGTTCCCGCACGAGTCCACCGCGGACTGCACGGTCGGCGGCCACCTGGTGCCGAGCGGGACGATGCTGCTCGTCAACGTGTACGCCATCCACAGGGACCCTGCGATATGGGCGGACCCGACCGCGTTCATGCCGGAGCGTTTCGAGGACGGCCGAGCCCAAGGGCTGTTCATGATGCCGTTCGGGATTGGGCGGCGGAGGTGCCCTGCAGAGACCCTCGCTATGCGGACACTGGGGCTCGTCCTGGGGACGTTGATCCAGTGCTTCGACTGGGACATGGTCGGCGGCGCCTCCAAAATTGACATGACCGAAGCGCCTGGGCTCCTCCCAAGGGCCGTTCCTCTTGAGGCCATGTGCAAACCGCGCCAAGCCATGCTTGACGTCCTTCAGAAGTTGTGAGCGCCTTTTTCTTCGTCAAATAATTTAATGACGAGGCCATTGTGAAGGAAGCTGATGTAGTGGAGATGGAGACCTAGAGCGCGGCTCCTGCATTTATGTCTCCTTGTTGTCTTTGTGTTTTGAATCATGTTAGGTCTAGGGCTATGTCAGTGTGGGGTTGATGGATGGAGGGGAGCAGGCGGATGTGTGGCGTTTAGGTCACCAACTGTTGCACGCTCCATTAGCGAGTAAACAGCTAGGTTAATAAACCCCATATAGCCTAGGTTGTATGGGGGTGGGGGCGCGCCTCTCACGCATGTAAACTCGGATGCTTTGTTTATCTTTCTTATTACTAATCAAAGCCGGCCTACCGGATCTTTAAAAAAAATGACAAAGCTAATTTGCTTTCCGTGCACGGAAAAATTGAGCTTCATCACTGTCTTTTCTTTAAGAAGAAAAAAATGTAAGGGACTTTCCACTTCTACGTCTCCACACACAATGTTACACTGTTGATGAGTCATGAAAACAAGAAATACAAAAAAGATATCCAAGGCAGAGTATTATTAATTTTCCATCCATCAGAAGCGAACAGCTCCAATGCAGTGGTCACTAGTTTTGCACTCGCTAACTGGAAAGACTCCTTCGTTCCATCACACTGCAGCACTGCCCAAAAAAAATTAACAGTAGCCCCCCCCCTCCTGTTTTGCTCAAAAAAAAAAAAAAAAACAGTGCCCAAAACTGTAAAAAGTATGGACCCCATCATTTTTAATAAGTTTTCTAGGTTTGTGACTCTTCATGTGCAGTTTTTGGTTTTGGGGACTAACTGCTCTCCAGCAACGGGGAAGCGGTAGGAATCATTTTCTCTATCGTGGATCTATTGAAGATATGGCGATACCTATTGCGTCAACAACTTTATCGGCATGACAGCATGAAGACTTTTCTTTCCAAACGACGGCATCAAGACGGTGATTATGTCGTCGCTATAGAACAACTTTTTTCGGTCTCTTCTCCGTTTTGTTGTGGACTTGTGGTTAGATCGGTCCATGAAGGACTAGAGGGTGTAAATTTAAGATTAGTCTCATTCTTCGGTGGCAAAAACAAGTTGAAGACGAAAGAAAGAAGTTTTTTTCTTTCTCAATTTCACCTACAAGGATGTTGGCCATCACTGGTTAAGCATTTGTTCTCAGATCGTTTGCCGAGTACTTGTCTCCGCGGTCATCTATATGTAGCGTGGATTTGAGATTTGGAGTTATTCTCCATAGGTACAATATAGATGAAATCAGTTTTGGATATACATAATGGATTACATACTGCTTGTACGTGACGATGTATCCTGCACGATAATTCTTCTTTCATCTAAAAAAATTTCAATTCCAATTTGTCTTATTTTTCTAACACATGGCAACGGTGGGTTATTGATTTGTGTTTCTGAAAACGACAGGAGCAAATTAATTCCTCCGTTCCAGAAGGGACCTCGAAGTAAAACAAACACGCAAGACGATGAACTTTCGCAACGATGACAAAGAGGAGGCCAAATGCGTCAAGAAGGGTCACGACTTTCCCGTCCGTTGGTTACTGTTTTCGACGAGTACTACAAAACTTCTTGTCCGTAGCAAGACAGTCTCCAACACGGAGACGCAAACCCAATATGCATCCTCCATAGTGTATTTGCCTCTCCAAAATCTTCTCCAACGAGTGACTCATACAATCTGACCCATTTTAGGCGCCGGCCCAAATGATAGGCAAAGATGCAATCGCCTCTCTCCTCAGCGATGCAAACGTCCGGTGGTGGCCTGCTCGCCTCATGCCCGGCGCCGCACACCGGAGGGAGGGAGGCCGGAGAGGGGGCTAGTGCCTTGGATGCCACCTCGCTGAAGCCCATGCCTCCAAAAGACGTAGTCAACTCCACCCACCGCCGTCCGTCATAATGCTCGTCTCGCCTCGATCACGATCACAAGGTGATGATGCGGGTGGCCCCGGATAAGCATGGTTCTCCCACCGCCGCGAATCTCCTCTCACCATGCTAAGCCCGTCTCACCCGGCTTCCCTCGTCGCTGGCTTCCCCACCGCGCCATGCTTCTTCACCCACTACTGTCGCACCTTCCCACTCGCCCCCCGCGCCCGGCGGCGGAGCCCTCTCAAGGGTCCTAAATGGCTAGGAGGGGGGGGGTTGAATAGCCTATAAAAATTTCTACAACAACACTTAAGCAAGGTAGTTAGACAATAAGACGGCGTAGCGAATAAGGCGATGCTTCAACTAATTATGCAAGCCACTTATCAATTCTAGCAATTCTAGTATCTCTAAATACACTCAATTGCTATGTCACTAAGTACTCCTAGGGGATCAAGAAAAACTAAGTAATTCTAACACTAGGATCAAGAAGGTCATGTGATGATATGAAGTCATTGTTGATCGTGTTGGTGCATGTGTTGCATCGACACTTGGAGATGGAGCGGAATGGAAATGCGCAAGGAAAAAGGTATAACCTATAGGGCATTTCATTTCGCCGGTTATGAGGAGCTTCGTAAAGTTTATGACCGGGTTTAGAATAGATGGTCATACTATCAAGAGGGGCAAACTTGTTTGCATGTCGGTCATCTAGTGCCACTTGTGCGATCTAACTTTGTGATGTGTTAGGATCGAGTGGCGTGGTGAGATCAAGAGAAACTTCCTTTGAAAATGATTGTGAAAATGCTAACACACTTGCACATGGTGATGTACACTTGGTGGTGTTGGCACATTTGTAAAAAGGAGAAGTTTTTTCGGTGTTTCTCGCACACCGGGACTGCTTTTGGAGTGGAATAATACTGATTTGATCCATTGTTCTTTGGATCAAGTAACCATGTGTGTTATGTAGCCCTATAAGTAAGCTTTCCATAGAGTCTTAGATCATCGAAAACGGAGTTCGGATGAAAGAGTTATGGTCGTTTGATCGGGCGAAGGTCCTGCTGGAAAAAGGAGCGCCGAACGGAGACTACGCGTCCGGACGCGATAGCGTCCGGCCCGGCGCTTGTTGGTGAGCGTCCGACGGGTCGGTGGGTTTGCACCCTCTCTGGACCACGTCCGGGCCTGCATCCGCACGTCCGGCGCATGCCTGGGCGCCCGACGCTGTTGTAGAGCGTGCCAACGGCTAGTTGCTCGGGGCTGGTTTGAACGGCGCCTGGCGCGTCCGGCGCAGTTCAGAAAAGTGAGAATTGGCCCCCAACGGCTAGTTTCTCGGTTTGGGCTATTTATACACCACATACCCGACTTGTTTTCGGGTGCTGAGCACACTTGAGCCTTGGTGGCTTGTGTTGTGGTGCTAGAGAGCCCTCCCACTCACCTATGATTGATAGTGTTAAGCCAAATCAAAGTGAGGAGTGATTCTAGTGCATTCGCGTTGAGATATCGCATTCGTGGCACTAGGTGATCGTGTTGCAAGCCGGTGGTGCTGTGTTACTCTTGGAGGTTGCCACCTCCTAGACGGCTTGGTGGCAAGAGGCTCCGTCGAGGCACACAAAGAAGATTGTGCGGTGCTCCGGAGAAGAGATTGTGAGAGGTTCGTGCTCACCTCGCGGGGATCATGAAGAGCAACTCTAGTGGAGCGTGTCATTGGGCTACCACACTTGGTGTGGGTTCTCGTGGTGCCCTCTGAGGGATTGGCTCTAGGATTCTCATCTTGTGAGTGATTCTAGCGAGCTCCCACCGTGGGATTTGGCACCGACCGTTAAGCTTGTGAATCATCAAGTGGGTAAGTCGCCAAACCGTGGAATCACCAAGGTGTCGGTCGACACAACGAGGAGTAGGGGAAGTTGGCAAGCTTCCGAGACCACGGTAAAAATCACCGGTGTCATCTTGTGTCCACACTTCGCGGTGGTTTGCAATCTCTTCATCACAAGCTTTGTTCTTACATTCATACATACATTGTGCTTGTGCTTGATTAGTGTAGTTGTAACTTTCTAGCTTGTGTAGCTTGTTTAGTTACGTTGCTTAGTTTATGTAGCTAAGTAATTTGAGCCTTTGAGTTAGGCGTGTGTTGCCTTGTCCATTGTGCATCTAGTGAGCTTAGGGGCTTGTGCTTTTGCCTACTAAAATTGTGTAGGAGCTCCCCTTGATTGAAGTACTAGTTGCTTAGGTTTGTGTGACCTTACAAGCTAGAATTGGTTAGGAGCTCAAGTTAGGCTTGTCACCTCATTTATCTTGTGTAGGATCTTTTATGAGGTGATTTAGAGTCTTAGTTAGAGGGGTGAAGTCTTGGCTAGACCGATAAGTTTAATTCCGCTTTTGTTTCGGTTAGCCATCGTAATTAGTTTTTAGAAAGGACTATTCACCCTCCCCTCTATCCCCATCTCGACCCTTCAATCGTCGCCGCGGGGGAGGAGACGCTCGAGGGCGGTGGCTTCGACGGGCATGGCCGCCAGGCGGCGGCGGCTTTGGGTGCCTGCGGCGATTGGGAAACCCGTGGCTTCGGGTGCCTGCGACGATGGGGGAAACCTGCAGCCAATGTGAATTGCAGGGGCGAAATGAAAAAAAGCAAAACACGTGCGGACGATTTATTGCAAAATAGCCAACCTCGCTTTGCTGGCCACCGGATGGGAAATCGAAAGTTCGGATGGCTAGTGTGCACGGTTACATATAAGCCCGGTGTGCACATGATACGCTCTCTTTATGTTTTGAATATTGGAAAGTGAAACTTTCACTGACCTTACCTTATGTGAATTGCAAAGGGCGGGCACTCACAATGCTAGAAACTATCATGGTTTCTATAGTTTTGAACATTGTGTCAAGAAACTATCTCCCACAATGTAATTTTCTATCATGATGTCACACGGCCCACTTGTCACTCTCATAAATTGTCTTGGTTTACGTGAAGACCTGGTTTCTTAGTTAGACTTGGTTTCTTGTGTTTTCCTCTCTCTCTTCAATAAATATAATACCACATCAGCAAAAAAGCAATAAATAGAGGGGTAGTAAATGAGGATAGAAACCATGGTAGAGTCTGCATTGTGAGTGCTCTTAGAGTGCGTCATTAATTTTGTAATCTTGTCGTCTAGAAAATGATAGAACTTCAATGCACATGTTTGAACTTTTAACCTGCCCATCCATTTCTTTGCCCAAGCGGCCATGCGTGGAACATGGAATTGTGGAGATTGGGAATTTGGGGGCCAAGGCAGGGCCTCCCTTTCTGTCGGGATTAGCAAGCCTATTTATATGCTGGCAGTGGCTGCGCTCCACTCAAGCAAGTGATCAACTACCACCTCTCAGCAAACATGGAGCCGGCCTACGTTGTCGTCATCTCGTTCTTCTTCATCTTTGCAATCCACCGCCTCCTCAACCGCCGCCATAGCAAGAATATAGGCACGCAGCAGCTGCCACCGGGTCCTCCTCTAGCCGTCCCGGTCCTCGGCCACTTACACCTTCTCGAGAAGCCGTACCACCAGGCGTTTGTGCGCCTCGCCGCGCGCTACGGGCCTGTGTTCTTCCTCAAGCTCGGCTCGCGCGCCACCGTGGTCGTGTCATCAGCCGACTGCGCTCGGGAGTGCCTCACAGAGCACGACGTGACCTTCGCCAACCGCCCGAGCTTCCCCACGCTGCATCTATTGACACACGGCGTCGCTACGGTCGGCCACAGCGCCTACGGCGCGTACTGGCGCCACCTCCGCCGCGTCATCAGGGTGCACCTCCTGTCCCAGCAACGCGTGATTTCCTCCATGGTCCCCACCATCACCGCAGAGGTGCGCGCCATGGCGCGGAGGATATACCGTGCCGCCGCTGTGGCCTCCGCCGGCGCCGCGAGGATCGAGCTTAAGGAGAGGCTACTCGAACTCTCCCTCAGCGCCCTGATGGAAAGCATCGCGCAGACCAAGACGTACCGTGCCGCGGACGAGGACATTTCTCCGGAGACCCAAGAGTTCAGGGAGCTGCTGGACATTATCGTTTCGCTTCTCGGCCATGGCAATTTGTTGGAATTTGTGCCGGTGCTACAGATGTTCGACGTTTTGGGCTTGAAGAAGAAGATCGCAGACGCGGCGAGCAGGACGGATGCGTTCTTGATGCGGCTCATTGACAAGGAGCGACGGAGGCTCGAGGACGGAGTCGAGAGCGAGAAGAAAAGCATGTTGGCCGTGCTGCTCACTCTGCAGAAGTCAGAACCGGAGAACTACACTGATGCGACGATCTTGGGTCTATGCTACGTAAGTTGTAAATTTGCCTCTTACTGTATTGTCGTTCGATAAAAAAAAAATCTAGAAGGCTAAATGATGCTCTATGAGTTTTTGCAGTCCATGTTCATTGCGGGAACGGAAAGCTCGTCGACCACGATGGAATGGGCGATGTCCCTGCTCCTGAACCACCCGGAGGTTCTGAAGAAAGCGCAGGAGGAAATCGACGCGTCCGTGGGCAACTCCCGCCTGCTGGGGGCGGACGACGTGCCGAACCTCGGCTACCTCCAGTGCATCCTCAACGAGACCTTCCGGCTGTACCCGGTCGCGCCGACGCTGATCCCGCACGAGTCCACCGCGGACTGCACGGTCGGCGGCCACCACGTGCCGAGCGGCACGATGCTGCTCGTCAACGTGTACGCCATCCACAGGGACCCCGCGACGTGGACGGACCCGGCCGTGTTCAGGCCGGAACGATTCGAGGACGGCAGCGCCGAAGGGAAGCTCCTGATACCGTTCGGGATGGGGCGGCGCAAGTGCCCCGGAGAGGCCATGGCGCTGCAGACCATGGGGCTGGCCCTTGGGACCATGATCCAGTGCTTCGACTGGGCACCGGTTGGAGGCGCTCTCGAAGTTGACATGACCCAAGGTGTCGGGCTCAGTCTCCCGAGGGCCGCTCCGCTGGAGGCCATGTGCAAACCACGTCAAGCCATGCTTGATGTCCTTCGGAAGCTGTGAGCTAGCGCTCTCTACTAATCTAGGAACAACATCAACATATCATGTTGTTGCCTTGCTTTGCTATCGTTGTGGGGCTATATATGTTTAGTCCCACTTTTGATATCAGAATATTTACCTATCTGTATTTATCTATTTCTACTTCTTCCGCCTCTTCTAGAAACACCACAATACCAGCTGTAATCAAATAAGATCTTAATTGAAACAACTAGGTGCCGACCTAGTGGGAGCTTGACTTAAACGTAGGGGCGGTAATGGACCAGGCCCGTTTTTTTTTTTTCATAGTCCAACTGTCTCTTTTTTTTTTTTTTTTTAAGATCGGGCTGTCGACCCGTTTTTCATTAAGAGAAAAGCAAAGTCCGAGCTTACAAAAACGTACAGTAGACGCAGACGCGCAGGAGGCGAGCAGCCAATTGGCTCTTTCCTATTATTAATTCAAAATTATATAATTTTACAGCCCGATGCTTAAATTTGGTAGGCTAAATTAGAGGGTCCTTTACCACCCCTACTTAAACTATTCTAGTCGGTAAGATCTTACAACCTATGTAACTAGCCAATTAAGCATATTGGGAGCTCCTACACATACTAGTAAGCAAATTAAAGCACACAAAGCACAAGCACTACACTCACTGCACACTAGTTACCCTACACAAGCACAACTAGAGAGTTATACTACTTAACTACACAGGCTAGGCTAATCTAAGCACAAGAGAGCAACTAATTAACTGCCCAAGTTAACTAGTCAAGAGAAACTACATCTAGTGTTGAAAAAAGACTACACTGAAAATGCCTACCATGATTAACACAAATGCATCGATTTGGCATTTAAAAAGAAGACCGATGGACTGAATATATAATTTGTGATGGACTGAAATAGTGGTTTTATTTTTTATTGAGGAATTGAACGTACCAGGAAGAAACTAAAGCCTATCTGAATCTGCCGCTTTTTTTACAATTCAGCCCTTTGTTAAAACAAATTTTACATTTAGCCCCCTGAACGACATAAGTGCATCTTTGGACCCCGGGGGTCGGAGCCATGGCTTGTGGCGCCGAGGTTGAACGTCTCGGCGCCAGCCCGCACGGCGCCGAAAGTATTTGGCGCCGACATGGTGGAATGAGGTGGCGTTGGCGTGGCGGGACCTCGGAGCCCGCAGATCTTGGCTCGAGCTGGGAGCCATGGATCCCGGCTCCGAGCTCGGAGCCACGGATCATGACTCCGAGGTCCTATTTGCAAAATTCCAGCACTACATCTCATTGTGTTATTTTGGACTAATTTCTAGAAGCCGGGCCGATGAGTACTAAATGTTTTGTAACTTTGATGTTGATGTTACCATGAAACAACCAGCTAGTGTACCATCCAGAACCGGCCACACACTCTGCGAAAAAAAAAACTAGAATTGATCCGTAACCTAGTGACAAAATGATCGTGGCCCTAAGAGAAAAAAAATCAAATTAAATCAAGGAAAGATCCTAATTCTATTGATTCTTTGAAAGAGCTAGCCCTGAGTGTTCATCGTATTCAGTTTTGTTAACACTCGTATCCAAGCATTTTTTTAGCACCACTCATATCCTAGCACACATGGATCTGCACGGCAGCAACACTCATATCCATGCATTTTTTTTTTTTTTGAGCATCACTCATACCCTAGCATTCTTTTAGGTTCTGATTGCTCAATCCTGTAGCACTGTTTGGAGACAACTACACAATGAATCACTCAATCTTGGAACCGACAAAGTGGAGTATGCTTTCGGAAAACATGGAGCCTCACCGCAGCAGTAAATCATAAAAAAAAAAAGAGAAGAGGATAAATACATAATTTGATACATAATTTACGGGAAAAAAAAAAACAAGAGTTTCCCTTGTTTTCGAAGCATTCACATGTACAAAAAAGAGATATGACAACATATATAAACATAGTATCATCCAAAATGATCAACTAGCATGCAACCCATGTATTCCAAGTCCAAAATGGACAAACAGTCCCAAATCAACATCTCATCATAGCCTTGGTCATGCATATTGCCATAGAAAATAATTAGATTTGATAGCTTTTTGTACAACTTAGTGCCACATTGACCTAAACTATCTAAGTATCTAACTAAATATAGTAACTATATATGCTAACTAAGTATAAATGCTAACAGTATTACCTAAACTACATACGCTAAATATATTTTCTAACTACATTTGCTAACTATATTCATATCCTAAATACTATCTAGTCGGTACGAATAGCACCAAAGTAATTGTGAGCTTGTGAGTATGACAAAAATAATTAACTAAGTAACCAAATACACATAACTATATAAATATCTAAGTATCTAACTAACTATAAATAACTATCTAAATGTCTAAGTATCTAAATAATTAATTAACTAACCATATATACACATATGGAAACTATCACAAAACATTTAGTACTCGTCGGCACGGCTTCCAAAAATTAGTCCGAAATAACACAATGAGATGTAGTCTTTGGGACTTTGCAAATAGGACCTCGGAGCCGAGATCCGTGGCTCGAGAGGTCCTGCCACGCCAACGCCACCTCGTTAAGCCACCGTGTCCGCCAAATACCTCGGCGCCGTGCGGGCGGGCGCCGAGACGTTCAACTTCGGCGCCACAAGCCATGGCTCCGACCCCGGGGTCCAAAGATGCACTTATGTCGCTCGGGGGCTAAATGTAAAATTTGTTCAAAAAACAGGCTGAATTGTAAAAAAAGTGGGCTGAATCTGCCATTGAAACCATAGGGTATGAGTGAAAGAAAAGAAAGGGAGTAAAAAGAGAATGCTAGTTTTAAGCAAACAAATTGATCAACGATAGATATAAAATTTGTGTCAGTGGATACTGTAATAGAGCATGGAGAGAAAAACAACTATATCGAAACAAATAGACAGAACTATTTGAAAAAATATTTTCAAATAAAAACTATAAATATTGTCTAAATCTTGCTAGCTATCCGTGCTATTTGCTTGTGCACTTGATAATTACATTTGTACCTTCAACACAAAAAAAAAACTCTGTGTAATCTTCCTTTTAAAAATCATTCATGGAAATCTTCTTTTCTAAAAAACTACTACAGGGTTTTTTATGTCTTTTCTCTGTAAACTTATAGTTTTTTTTCGATCCATTGTTTTGTGTTTATGCAGTGTGCCCGCAGACGAACTGCAACACGTACCTTTGGCTGGATATATAGGATGTGTTTACGAGAGGAGCACAACCTACAGGCTTTAGTGCACTGTCATAGCCCAGATCCATGGGCCGTGGGCAGCGCCGAGCGGTCAATGGCGCCCTAGCGCTGAGCGCGTTGGGGAGGGGGCGAGGCAGCGCGAGGCACTGCATGGCTGGGGCGCACGAGCGGCGGCGGCGTGCAGCGGTGTGAGAGGGAGAGAGAAGACCGAAGCTTAGGGTTGAACCCTCCTTTATTTATTTATTTATTTCTTGATCTCAAAACGATACATCTCCCTTTTTTATATATAGAGAGACTCAACTAGACTTTTTAAGTAATCCATACTCTTTCTAATTTGACTAAACTTAAAACCTAAGTAACGACGATAACGAGGACGGCAGCGGCGGCCACGCAGGGCTGCACGCCCCTCCCGGGCCTGGCTGGCTCATGTCACGTGTTGACGTGTGACAGCCACACTTTGTAAAACTAATTATTTAAAACATGTCCTTAGTCAAAGAAAGCGAATGACCGCTAGGGCACAAGTGTTGCTAAAAGTCCAGGAGTCCAGGTATAGTCATTTCAAAGTCAGAGTATTTAATGGATGTTGGCTTCAACAATGTTTGGTTTTGAAAGAGACTATGTACTAGATCTTTTATGTCAGGAGTCGGACATTACTGAAAGCTTTGCTTGTTAATGTCAAGGGCTTTAAAAATTGACTCCACAACAAAAGCATGAAAACATCAAGTTTTCTATAGGTTACATTAAAAAAAAACAGAATCCATCCCAAGTGTAACAATGAGAGGGTGATATCTTAAAAATATGGTAGTCAGTTTTTGGGAGGTACAATGTGAAAATCATTTTCATTATTATTCCCACGAACTATACATGATATTATTTTTTTAAAAAAATATGATTCACAACACAAGAAAAATGATTTTTAATACTAAAAATATCATATGAGTTTTGTATGCAAACAAACAAACAAGCAAGAAGCACTAAATGACGAATTTGGATGAAAATCAAATCGATTTGAATTAGAATATGGTGTGGTTTCGGAGGCAAGTAATTAAGCTAGTCTAGTTGACACGTGCAATTATAAAAGAATTTAACTGTTGTTGAACTAACCGTACAATACTATTACTGTACTTAGCTAATCAGGAGCTCGGTCGGTGGGCTCCCCAGCGCCAGCCAGGCTCCTCTTTATTTTCTTTCTTTCTTTCTTTCTTTCTTTTTTTTTTTTTTTTTTTTTGAGAAACGTCTCCTGATTAGCTAGGCCCAATCCAATGACGCTTAACGGGCTAGACAGATACCACTGTATCGGGTAGGCCGGGTGCCGGCGGGCCAGTCTGGTATTTACCGTACCTTCACTAGACTAGAGAAATCAAACATATTCTAGTATAATTGTTGACATAAATTAGGGTTCGCACCAACACACTCGAAAGGTCACGATGGACCAGAGAAAGTAGAAGGATAATCAACACACTTTTCATGCGGTGAAGGGTGGCGAGTTTACAAGCAAACCAAAGAAAGGATAACAATCGCGCTTACGTGATTAAGAACGGCTAGTTTCTCGAGCAAACTAGCAAAGTAGCCGCCGGCTCGCCCGGGGAGGGACCCCGTCGTGTAAAGGGACGCCGGGTTGCTCTAGGTCGACCGGGCAAGCCTAGTGCACCATCCATGGTCGTTGGATCAAGTGATGAACAACATGTAGACGGTTGGAGAGAGAGATTAGGGTTTGTAGAAGTGTGCGTGGTCGATTGGATGTAGATGGGATCAAATCGGTCATTAACCTCTCATTATATATACGGGGTGGTCTTATCCCCTTAGGAACCACATTAGATGTGTTTCCAAGCATCAAAACCTGCTAAAAACTGATTAGGAAAGAAACCGGTTCGCACAAGTCACGAATCGCGCGATGGCGCCGTGTGCCGGACGCCCGACAAGGCACGCCGGACGCCGTCCGGTCGAGGAACATGCGCCACACCATTGCGCCGGATGCTCCGCGGACGCCAGCGCCACAACGCCCGGCGCGCGACGCCGGCGCGGCGCGATGGACTTAGTCCGAGCCGCGCAAACGCGAGGTTTGTGCCGACGCCGCGCAGATCCGGCCGCCGCATACCTGTATGCGGCCCGGGGCCGGCGGCGTTCTGCACTGCTTCACGCTTTCGGACGCTGCGTCGCTTGAGTCGGACGGCGCTCGACGCGCGGCGTTTCAATCCCAGCGTGCGTCGCATGTTAGGACCGAGCAATCGACCTCTTCGCCGATTTCTTCATCTTTTGACCTTTGACCTTTCTCGTGACTTAGTCCAACCATTTTTGGGTGCCAACAATTGATAAATACCGAACCGACTGCATGCAGGGTGGCCCGATCTTCACGGCAAGAGGTCGATTTTAACAAGAGAACTTTGATTCGAAGGCGGTGGGGGATAACTTTATTGATGAAGGTAGTGGAGATAACTTGTTGTAGAACAGCGGTAACTAGCTTTATACCGCCAAGGATGGATGCAACCAAGAGACGGGGAGAGAGGCACCAAAACCGCGAAGAGTTCGACTCAATCTCCAAACGACCGCAGAACCACAATCCGAGCTAATCCACACAATACGCGCCAAGCGAGCGAGGCGGAAGCCGTGAGCACGCAAGTAGTGGATCCCGGAGAGATCTCTTCACAAGTCCGGGAAGAACAAGGAAGAACAAGGGTGAGGTAAAGACTCGGCAGCTCACCAAACAAAATTACTTGGATTATCTTAATTCATCAATATCTGCTTTTCTTGTTCAATAGAGATGTTATTTATACTAGGAAAAATACTCTAGAATAGCTATGAACTGAAGTCTCCACGTTTGAAGATGAAAAGCCAAGTGGTGAAGCAATCACAAAGTGGTTTTCAGTTCTCACGTGGTTGTTGGCCTCCAGAGCACTCTTTCAATGTTCTCGATCATAACTCCTTGCTTGGAAGTCCAAATGATGAGCCATTGGATGCGTTGGAAAGCTAACTTGATCATCTTTCTAACCATATATCCCATGTACCACGAAACATTGGAGGATGGTACAATATTGAATGAGAAGTTACACCAACATCCTGTCCCCGAGATCACTTTGTGGACCTTCTCGAAAGCGCATCGCACTAATGCGATCATAACTCTTTTGGTGCAAGGTCCAAATGATGTGGTGTTGATGGCATTTGAAAGCTAACTTGATAATCTTTCAAACAAGTCCTCATGTACCTCCAAATCTTTAGAGAATCAAGAGTTATGACTATTTCTTCCACTGGTCCGTTTTTCACCAAACGTCCGTTTTTTGCCGGTCCACATTGCCTTTGGCAATCTTCATGTCCTTGGCATGATTCTCTGCATCGCTCATGTAGCTTGATGGTGTTGCCTCTTGTGTATACCTAAGCAACATTAGAGTACACGATTTAGGTAGTATACAATTCTTGTTAATGTTAGGATGTAACTTAGATAGGAAAGCATGCACCTTTTGTTGGAGTAGCATTGAACGGTTGCATGTAATCGACCTTTTTATATACTTGTGTGGGTGTATCCAATGTTTGGCTCGAAATAACCGGTCTTGCACTTGTTACTTCATGTATAACTTGAGTTAAGGGTGGCATGTGCACATCAATAATTCTCTTTAAAAAAACAAATAAACTGGATTTGCCACTGTAAAAAACTCAAGAAACATCTTTGAAAAATATAAATTACCTTATCAAAACCTTATAATCTTCTCAAACAATAATGTATAAACGTTTTTTAAAATAATGAAAATCAAAATAATATATTTTTATGTAAATTATTCCCTTCACTCATGAATAAGTGTTGTGTATAAATACGCCATAGATAGTATGATAAGAAAGATATTGACACAATGCCCTTAGCTTGATATGTAATCTATTCTAGCTAACAAAACAGTTAGAATCAAATAAATCAGCCTATGTGAAAATAATGTTTAAGAATAAAAAATGCTAAAATTGAAAAAAAAAAAAATGTTACCCATGCTATTTACGAAGGTCGCCTCTTGCTCGTTCTACATACATACATATATGTTTTTTTTTTTTTGAGAATTACATACATATATGGTTGTGAAATAACATTTCAGCCACCCTTAGCGTTTATATACTACAGGAAGAAAAGTGAGTGTCAAGGAAACGAAGCAAGCTATGCACGTTCTATGCACGTGCTATACAATGCGTGCTATCCATGTTCTCGAAAAAGCAAGCTATCGCGTCAGATGTAAGATAACTGCTGTGGGATACCAATATTAGGGGTATCCTGAAACATGCGACTAATCGCGGCAAAATCCTGAGCCACACTATGTCCAAATCGACCTTAATGCAAGCTCAGTCCACGAGGAGACTTCCGCGCACGAGCTCGGAGGCCGGACCGCAGGACTTCTGTCTCGCATCTGAGCTCCCGTGATCGGAACCGGGCTCCCTCAAACGAGCTCAAAGGTCGCACAAAGCTGACGCCGGCTTTGAAGAGCTCGAAGCCGACCCGAGCAACGCATGACGCGCGGTCATACGAGCCATCATGTATCCTGCCCCACGCGCCCACGACCTGACCTCGAGGTCGCGGGATCATCCTGCCTTGCGCACCTAATAACCCCCGGTTCGCCGACTTATTTCCGCCGAACGAGCTCTTCCGCACGAGCTCTCCCCGCCAATGCGAGCACTCTCCGCCTCGCACGAGCCTCTTCACATGAGCTCTCCCGACGACAAGCTCCTTCCGACCACGAGCTCGGGACCGAACGGCCCGCCGAAGAGCATGAGTTCCACCTCGAGCGCAGAAGCCGGAGCCGCGTTCCACGCCGCGCGCAGCCGCCCACACACCCGAACTCCGTCTCTAACGGTTCGAGAGGACGGGCCACGCCTGAGCCGCGCGTCCGGTCTCCGACTTACCCAACCCCGAGCCCTCAGCCTGACGGATCTCCGAAAGCCCGGCTCGAGCCCACGGTCTCGCCAGATAACCTCACATAATCTACGGACTCGAGCTGAAGCCGCGTCCGAACCCACGTCTTTGATCGGACGACGCTGCCGACGGTCCGAAGCCCGCTGGAGCTCACGGTCCGGCCGGACCTCAACTCGCTGGTTCCGCAGAACGAGACTGCGGAGCTCCGAGCCCCGAAGGTTTGATAACCGTGAACCGCCAAGGCAACTTCCGGCCGACCGACCAGACGATCTCCGCGAGAAAGGCACAATCCGCAGACTACGGATCAGAAGACCGCCGCAAGATACCCTCGATCCGCACGACCCGGAGCTCGAACAACGCGGAGCCGCGAGTTCTAAGTCAAGGGAACCGCATTCACCGCGCCAGATACCGCCAACCGCCACACGACAAAGCGATCACAGGCCACCCCGACGACGCTGTTCCTACTACGCTTTTGCGACGGGCACGTATAAGGTGATCGCCCATCCCCGAATCCCGCTGGGTCTGGCCGACGACGGGGTGCGACGGACACGCACGAACAAGCCCACGACGACCACCGTGCGACCTATGGGTCCCTCGTCATTTAGCACTTTACCCCTTCTATTTTGTGTGTTCTTCTCCTCTTTAGTCCCTCTCCATATGGCATCCGTATACCTCCCCTTGCAACTATAAAAGGGGGGTTTTCACCACGGGAGGGGGGAGGTTCTCACCTCTCAACCCCGCATACTGAAACACCACTATCATCACCCACTCCGCCTGTAGACTTGGGAGCCGGCCTCCCTCTCTCGAACAGCTTGTATTCCCCGATACGAGCATTTGAGCTCGGCCACACAAAGACTCCAACCGAGACTGAGTAGGGCAATCGATTTGCCCGAACCAAGATAAACCTTGCGCCTTGTGTCCCTTGAGCTAGGCCATCGGGGTCCCACACGAGCCATACGATCATACCGCGTCTCGTGGTATACCCCGATATTAGACCACGGCCGCTTGGCGCCGCCAGGGAAGCGCTCGTGTGACCGTAGTCACGCTTCAATGGCTTCATCCGCCTTCGTCGCTGCCCCCGCAGACGCCGCCGGCGCCGGGACGCCATCTTCTCGCCAGCACGATCCTCGATGGCCCCTCGTCGGGCCACCTTTTCTCGACTAATCCGCATCACCGCCACTCGTGTTGGCCGCTCCATCAGCGCCGCTACGGACGCTTCGCCGCCATTTCCCCGAGCAACGAGCTCGAAGAGGAAGGGGCACGGGGCTCGAAAGGTTTCTAAAGCGTCAACTGGCGCACACGACCCGACCGCCGCCCCAACCGGGTCCGCCGACGCAGGGCCGCGGCCTCCTCGCCATGCACTCCTCCCCGCCCCGCACGCAGCGTGCAGGACGAGGGGGCCGCCCGACAGGCTCCTCCCGCCTCCGCACGACCGGGTTACACGACGTGCCGCGACGACCTCTCGCCAAGGCTCGAGGCTCACGCAGCTTTGAGTGCGCCGATGACGCCGCGCCGCTGACCTCCAGGTCGGGATGCCGAAAAACCCAGCCAGATGAGGAAGCACGAGCTCGACACCAAGGTCGGGTGCGCCCTCTCCCGCCTCGCGCCCTCCACGCGCTCATCACGCACGACCGATGACTGGGCGCCCGCCTCCCGCGACCTCTCCCGTGCCCACGCCGTCACGGGCCGGGGACCGCCCCGCCCTCGCATGATCCGGGCGGCATCCCGCGCGCCAGTACCGCCTCCGCACGACGGTCACGCCCGGCCGCCACCGCCGCGACGCCTTGCTTGGCCATGGACGAGAGGGCCGAAGTCCTTCGCCGCACGGCCCGAGTCACGCCTCCCCGCAGATTCTCGCCCCAATGGCCGACTCACGCACAAAGTCCTCGTCACCGCCAAGTCCGTCCGCCACGCGCCCGGTCGTTGGCGCATTTGCCGCCTTGGCCGCCCACAGAGCGCACGGACTTCGCCGACCTCCGTCCCACCCTCACACGGGCAACAAGTCGCATGGGTCGCACGCGTCCGTCTTGGTCCGCGAGACCGTTCATGGCCGCCACGCCCCGGGCGAAGCTAGGAGGCCGCTGGGCCGCCTCCGCTCCTTCCCGCCTCGCTCATGAGCTCGCGCCGGTCTTCCAAGGGGAATCTCACGACCTCTAATGTCGCATTTCGATTTATTTCCGACTCGCAACCTCGTGAAATCGGAGTGATAGAACTCGTAGGCTAGCGAGTCGCCGCGACATTCAAAGGTCGCGCGCCTAATTCGCCCCGCTTCAACGCCAAGCCTCACCGAGCTCCGCGAGTAAGCTCCATCTCGAACCGCCCCGGAGCTTGGCCGATGAGCTCCACCACGAGCTCTCCCAGACGAAGCTCTTCTCGCCTCAAACTTCATCGCCGCAAACGCCGTGACGAGGCCGCCGCGACGACGACTAATCAAGCGACACGGACGACTGATCGGGTCACGATGCGTGCCGCTAAGCGACCTCCTCGCGACATGAAGGTCGGAGGCCGCGACCCATCAACAACTTTGTCGCCTCATGCCGCGACGCCTCCACGATCCATGAGCTCGCCGCGGGGGCTTCGATGTCGAGTTCCGCCAAGCTCATCGGCGACCTGCACCCGACGCGGCACCGCTAAGCTCGTCAACTATCCCCACGAACCGCGGGCACCTCCGCGCCCGCCAAAGAAAGACGGGAGTAGGCTCCATCCCGAATTCGCACCACGCGGCACACATCCAGCCGAGCTGCCACGCCGCCAAACTCGCCCCGAGTTTCGGTCCCGGCGTAAATACGACCGCGCCGAGCGAGCTTCAGCTTAAGATCCCGAGTTCATCCCGACTTCAGAAATGCCATCTCGCCGAGCTCCCTCCATACCACATCCGCCGCCGCCACACACTCTCCATCGCCGAGCTCCTGCACTCTGCCGCCGGCTCGACCACGGGGAGGATTTTGCCGACCGAAGCTCGGCCAAGAGCTCTTCGCCGACCTTCTCCGCATTTCGCCACTAAGCTCGCCACGGCTCTTTTGCCGAGCCGCCACGGCAATCCATCGCCAGCCGAGCCTCTCCGCGCTACGCCACCGAGCTCGGCGGCCGAGCTCTTAAGCCATCGAGCTCGCCACGAGCACTCGCACTTTAACTTCTCCGAAGCTCTTCTCCAACGAGCCTCTCAAGCCCGCCACGAGCTCTTCACCGCGCGAGCTTTGCCGGGCTCTGCCGCCCAAGGCTCCGACCTCGATTTGCTCGAGCAACTGTGCCGTTCAGACACAAACAAGAGCTCGGACAATCGAAGTCAGTCTGCCAACGCCCAAACACGCACGGCTATGTCTCTTTTACCCTTAACATACTTCACAAATTACCGTTCAATGCAAAAATTTGTGCGAGCATTAGAACCTTTTTCCGTAGTTGAGCATCGGCTCGCCCCCGGCCAGGGCCGGCCTTTGCTCGGGGGCTCCGACGCAGGCGCACACCCGCACTTTCACCAACTTTTCCGCAAAAATAGAGCGTGTTCCGCCCACTTTGCTTCCTTCCCGCTCTGCGCTGCATGTCCGACCGAGTTCGACATCGGTCATAAGGCCTCGTGCAAGCGCCTATCGACCTCCTACGCCCCGCGCCACCGAGGAATGGCCCACCACCACTCTAAGAAACTCGACCCCAAACTTAGAGCTCGATAAACGTATGGGAATAAAGGAAACAAAGGCGCACACGGCCGAACGACATTTAAAAGTTGGTTATCGTTTTCGACCACAAAGAGTTCGCCCACACAAATGAAAAAGGCACGCCTCAATCTACTACTACTACCACTTGTCTCATGCAGATGCATCCTCGGCAAATGACACCGCTTGCGTCCTCATCACCTCTTCTCGGGAGCAAGAGAGCTCGCTGAGCAGGTGCCGTCGCCTCGTTGACATCGGTGCCGGGTCGCACACCGCCGCATGCCGGTGACGAGGTCACGCCGCCGAAAGCCTCCCCGGCGCTTAAGGGCGCCGCATAAAGGTCACGCCTCCCTTGTCCCAGCAGCCGCGATCTTCACCGCAGCCGTCGCGTTTGTCTCGCACCCTTCGCCTTCCCCTGCGAAATAAAAACTTGGCGCCATGTCCGGCGACCGAAAGATTAAAAGTGAGCAAACTAGATTCAAGGTCACCTACCTTCGAGCCGGTTTCCTTGCCTCGGTGGTCTTCGCAGCTGGTTACGTTGTTGTTCCCGACAAAGCGTCAAGCTTCCTCTTCCCTGACCTGATCGCGGAGGGCGACGAGCTCCCGCTGAGTTGCTCCGGCCGCGCTCGGGCCGTGAATCCACTTCCGCCACCGCTTGGCAGAAGCCCGCCGCCAGCGCGGTCAGCCGACCCCGCCTTGAGCTGCCTCCAACTCCTTTCTTCCGACCAAGGGTCGCCGCACTCAAAAGAAGAGACACCGTGAGTAAGAATGACACCTCAAACAAGAGACGAACAAAACGTAAACTGATTACCGCCAAGCGCGCAGGTGGTGCTCGCGATCGAAGTCCTCTCAATGGGGCCTCGACCTCAACCTCCTTTGGGTTAACAACCCCGAGGCACGATGACATCAACGATCTCAACGATGGCTTGCTCGATCCGTTCGTCCCCGACTTCGCCAAGTACCTCGACGATGGCACCGCACCAATAATCGGGTGTCCACGAAGCTCGGAGCGCAGGAGACGGCGGGAAACTCCCCATCGCCGGCTCGACAAGGGCGCAGCCGCACGCCGCCTCCCGAGGTCGCTGTGGTGACGATCGTCGCCCCAGCGGTCGCGTTAGTCTCCGACGCGTACTGAAACGCCTCCGCCACGCCGAGGCTTTCGGGGGCCGAGGCCGTCCCGTCCCTTCCAAGCCGCATCGCGATCGCCTGACCTTCCCTCGTCGCTTTCCCGTGTGTCGAGTCAGCCCCAACATCGACGACGCGAACCCCGCACGGGATCTCGACGAGGCTCCATCCGCAATCTCTTCTCCGAGTTGGGCACCACCCGCATGTGAAGGAACATCGATCAAAATCGAAAGCAATGATGACATCAAAAATATCGAGATTCCGAAGTTATTCTATGACTCACCCCGACGTGCGACGCCTCTTCGGGTCCCGGAGCCGGGCGCCCTCGCGTCGCCGCTGCGCCGCAGCGCACCACCACCGACCGTGTCGCTCCGCACTCACGACAAGAGGCGACAACCTCGCGGAAGTGGCGGTCGCGATGGAGGGATGTCCGACGACCACCCACGCATGGGAAGAGAAGACGACGGAGATCAAAACTCATCAAAGCAAACAAACGCAAGAAAAAGATAAGACTTACCAGCCGACGCCACGGCGCAGATCGACATCCTCGCATATAACGGTCAAATTCTTCGTCAACGCCTTCACCTTCTTCACGACCCTCAGAAGGCCGGGAGTGAAGGCACCGATCGTCCCCACGGCGGTGCCCCTCTCCGCCATCTCGCATCGCGCAAGACACGGGCCCGTAGAGGCACGACTCAGCGGGCCGGTGGTGTGCGAAGCACCGCTTACCCGACAACCGCGCCCGTGGAGCTTGCGGATCGCCTCGACGCCTTGAGTATTGCTGGAACGCTTGCGGATCGGGCTCGCCCCTCCAAGTGTGCACCGGCCCAAGATCGTCCGACCGTGAATGCCGGAAGAGGACGGACGGGGGTCGTTCTTGAGATAGAACCATCGGGAGTGCCACCCACTGCTCGGCGAAGGAAGGAGGAGAAGCTGGTACTCGGCCGATCATGCCAGCCCGCGATCCGGATCGACGCAAAGACCAACAAAGGACGGCACCGCGCTCCCATCAAGATCCTTGGCGTTCCGATTGACAAAGAAAGAAGTGCTTGAAGAGCCCGTGTTCGCTCAATTCCCAAGTACGCCTCACACAAGGTCACGAAGACCGCGACCGCAACACCCCATTCGGATTGAGGTGCTGCAGCTGATCCTCCAAAGGTGAAGGAGCCCACGGATGAAGTCACCACCGAACACAAAAGCCGCGTCGATGAAATCCGGCGAACGAGACCGACATACCCGTCCGCGCCAGGTGAAGCTCGTCACGGGGACTTGCCACCCGCCGCCCCGTGGCGCTGGAGCTGCGCACGCCACCAACGCCCGGATGGGCACGGATCACGGTGGAGCGCCCCAGTCACGCGCTCTCCCTTCGCCCCGGCGTCTGAGCTCGGACACGAAGTGTCGCACGTCGCCTCCGATCCGTTTCCGGGTCGGCGGGCGCGCCCCTCGCCCCGCCATGGCGAGCACCAACGATGGCGATCTCGGATCCGCGGAGGCGAGCTCCGATCCACGAGGCGCCGGGCGGAAGAGCCGATGGAGGGCGAGGCGGGCGGCGCCGCCGGCGGAAGCGTAGCACTCATTCTCCCGCCGACCATCGACGGCGCGCGCTAGGGCTCGGTTCGACAACAAAGGTATGAATATAACTCCGTGCTTTATTCGCATCGCCTCCCGAACGACCGGGTCCGTCCCGGTCGAGCACCAGCGCCTCACCGCGGCCGCCATCCGCTGCCTCACGCGGACCCCGCCGCGCACGCCGCCCTCGCTACGGCACCACGCCGCTGCTACGCCGACCCCACACGCCGCCAATATGCGGCACGCCTGCGACCAAGCGGTCGGTCCTGGCCCTCCGCGCGACGCTCCGCGCCCGCCCGCAACAACAGTCGGTCTTGTCTTCGACCTCCAAGACGCACGCTGACGCGCACGCCACGTGCCGACGACGCCCGTCCCGATCTACACCGCGATTCACGCGGGCCGCTCACCTAGCACCACCGATCGACCGAGATCGACCAGGGTCGAGCTCCTCGCCCGCGCGCGGTTGCGGCCTCGTGACCACGGTCTCACGCTGAGCCCAAGATCGAGCCACCACGCCTCCGACTGGCCGATACGCACCCTCCACCTCAAACGACCTATGGTGGGGAAGTGGGCACCGGTATTGTCCCAAGCGCTCGCCCGGCGCCACGACGATATCAAGCGCTCGCGACACTCGCACCGACGGCCTCGCGCATCTCCGCCTTCAAAAGATGATGGTAACTTAACGAGGCGTGACAAGCAAGCCCGCGATTGAGGCCGGGGTTGAAGGCCGGGCCCAACGAGGGTCCGACGGCCACCCCGCGCCCGGAGCGAGCGGTCGAGAGAAGTCCAGTTTACTCTTGCTTGCGAGTCCGCGACCCATGAGTCTCCTCGAACTCGCTCGAAATCGCCAGAGTGACGCGCATCGACTCCCGCCTTTTCCTCGAGGAGAAGGCGCCGCAGACCGGTGACGCCGCCTGAGAAATTAGTCGAGCTCCGGAATATGAGGTGATCCACTAGCGCACGTACAAACGAGTCGACGAGCTTCGGGCCTCACTTCGAACTACCCGCTGTAACTCACTGAGCACCTCATCTCGGCCACCGGTGGTAAGACGAGGCACGAGCTCAACCCACCTCTCCGCGAGAGCGTAATGGGGAACTAACACGAAAACACGAATCAATCAAAAGCTCCGCGAGAACTCCTCGTTCCCACGGAGCCTCAAGCACCCGCCGGTGCGCTCGCGCGCACCCCGCTGACAAAGTCAGTCCTGAGCACGATCGGCCTCCATCACGATCTCGAGGTCGCCATCGCAAACGTCTGGAGGAGACTCCATCTCCCCGACGCCAGAAACCGTGGGATACCAATATTAGGGTATCTCGAAACATGCGACTAATCGCGGCAAAATCCCGAGCCACACTATGTCCAAATCGACCTTAATGCAAGCTCGGTCCACGAGGAGACTTCGGCGCCTGAGCTCGGAGGCCGGACCGCAGGACTTGCCTCGCACGAGCTCCCCGTCATCGAACCCGGCTCCCTCAAACGAGCTCAAAGGTCGCATAAGCGAACCGCTTTGGGCGAAGCTCGAAGCCGTAGTCCGAAAGCAACGCATGATCGCGAAGTCATACGAGCCATCATGTATCCTGCCCTCTACGCGCCCACGACCGACCTCGGGGTCGCGCGGATCATCCCGCCTTGCGGCGAACAACCCCCGGTTCGCCGACTTATTTCCGCCTCGAGCGAGCTCTTCCGCACGAGCTCTCCCGCCGTCTGAGCACTCTCCGTCCGCCGCGAGCTCTTCTACATGAGCTCTCCCGGCGACAAGCTCCTCTCTCCGACCACACGAGGCTCGGGGACCGAATCGGTTTCCGCCGAGCATGAGTTCCACCTCTCTGGCCAGGCCGGAGCCCAAAGTTCCACGTCAGCGCGCTGGCTCGCCCACACACCCCGAACTCCGTCTCCCTAACGAGTTCGGGACGGGCCCGCGAGCCGCGTCCGTCTCCGACTTACCCAACCCGAGCTCCTAGCGGGGCGGATCTCCGAGCTCGGGCTCGGAGCCCACGGTCTCGCCAGGGATAACTCACATAATCTCACGGGACTCCAGCTCCGTGCGGGGAACCCACGGTCGCCCGGGACGACGCCCAGCGACTTGTCCGGCTCGGCCACGGGGCTCACGGTCCTACGGACCTCAACTCGCGGTTCCGCAGAACGTATGACCTGTGAGCTCCGAGCCCCGAGTTTGATAACTCGTAACCCCGTCAAGGCAACTTCCGTCCGACTCCGACTCGCACGATCTCCACGGCGCATAATCCCCGCACTACGCCATCAGAAGACGTAGCGGCATACCCCGATCCGCCACGACCTGCGAGGCTCGAACAACGTGGAGCCGCGAGCTCTAAGTCTGCGAACCGCATCTCACCGCCAAGATACCGCCAACCGCTACACGACAAAAGGACATCACAGGGCCACCCCGACGAGACGCGTTCCTACTACGCTTGCGACGGGCACGGCGGCGGACTCCGCCCATCCCCTCGAATCCAGCGTCATACGACGACCGGGTGCGACGGGACACGCACGAACAAGCCCACGACGACCACTGTACGACCTATGGGTCCCTCGTCATTTAGCACTTTACCCCTTCTATTTTGTGTTCTTCTCCTCTTTAGTCCCTCTCCATATGGCATCTGTATACCTCCCCTTGCAACTATAAAAGGGGGGGTTTTCAGCCACGGGGAGGGGGGGAGGTTCTCACCTCTCAACCCTCGCATACGAAACACCACTATCATCACTCCACTCCGCCTGCAGACTTGGGAGCCGGCCTCCCTCTCTCGAACAGCTTGTATTCCCCCGATACTGAGCATTTGAGCTCGGCCACACAAAGACTCTAACCGAGACTGGAGTAGGGCACCGATTTGCCCGAACCAAGATAAACCTTAAGGCTCTTGTGTCCCTTGAGCTAGGCCATCGAAGTCCCACACGAGCCATACGATCATACTGTGTCTGTGGTATACCCCCGATATTAGACCACGACAACTGCTTTACTGAAGAAAACTGCATACTTACTAGTTATATATATTATTACACACACATTATCCCACGGTGGAATCAAGCTTAAATATTTACACACACATTATTCCTCGTGGCATCAAGCTTAAATCGTTACACACACATTATCCCACAGTGGAACCAAAGCTTAAATAGTTACACACACATTATTCCTCGTGGCATCAAGCTTAACCTACACCATTCACATATATAATGGCATCAAGCTTACAGTCCCTTGAGGACGTCAAGCATTGCAAGGCGCGGCTTGCATATGGCCTCCAGAGGGACAGCCCTCGGGAGCGTGATCCCGACCGCTTCGGCCATGTCGACCTGGGTGCCGCCGACGGTGTCCCAGTCGAAGCACTGAATCAACGTCCCCAGCACCAACCCCACCGTCCGCAGAGCGAGAGTCTCTCCAGGGCACTTCCGCCTTCCCATCCCGAACGGCATCATGAACAGCCCTTGGGCTCGGCCGTCCTCGAACCGCTCCGGCCTGAACGCGGTTGGCTCCGCCCAGATCGCGGGGTCCCTGTGGATGGCGTACACGTTGGCGAGCAGCATCGTCCCGCTGGGCACGTGGTGGCCGCCGACCGTGCAGTCCGCGGTGGACTCGTGCGGGATCAGCGTCGGCACCACCGGGTACAGCCGGAGGGTCTCGCTGACGATGCACTGCAGGTAGCCGAGGCGCGGCACGTCGTCGGCGCCGAGCAGGCGGGAGTGCCCCACGGTCGCGTCAATTTCCGCCTGCGCCTTCTTCAGAACCTCGGGGTGGTTCAGGAGCAGTGACATCGCCCATTCCGCCGTCGTCGCCGTTGTTTCAGAACCCCAGCGAACATGCTCTGCAAATTAGTAAAGGGACAAAACGTAGAACGGCATTGTCAAGCCGAGAGCGTAGGTCTTTGCCGTCACATTTCTATCTGCTAAGCGTTGCTGTCACTTGTTATCTACTACTACCTTCATATACTAATTAATTAATTAAAGGATACAAATCTAACGTAGCATTAAAATCTAGATAATCTTAAATCTTGAAACAATACTAACACCGTGAAATATATTTTCATACAAAATATGTATCAATAGACTCGTCGTGGAATATATTTTCATTTATCTTGTGTGGTCAGATCGATGCTTGATGGTTTTGTTGGTGTTCAGGTAATAGATGAGTTTTGTCATTGTTTTAATATATATCTATATATAAAAAAGAACTTTTTCTTATGAGTTTACATGACATTTTAAATATATGTGAGATTATAATCTGAAAATCTATGCACCTAAAATATGGTAACTCTCATATATTTCTAGCCGTGGTCATAATTTTTCTTTTTACTATTTTGTATAAATTTAATCACAATTAAAATTGTTTGACTACTAAACTTATAATTTAAAATTTAAATTGTTTGATAACTGAAACCATAATTTTAGAATTTTTTTGTTAGACACAAGCAGTAAGATGATAACGTCAATGGACGGCGACGTGGATCTGCGCAAGTGGTGACACCCGCAGCTCGGCCACCCAGGCATAGCCTCCTAGCACAATGCTACTCGGCAGCCCGGCATAGGTCTTACGGCATGTATAGTCTTTATACAGGTCTGTACGGTTGATTGAAGGCCTATAGAGATGAAATAGGTTATATATGCCCTTATGAAAACATAAATGTCGTGAATGCCCTGAAGGCGTGTTGTATTAAAACAATGACAACCTATGAATGAATAGCTCTTATGGCAACCTAAATGTCGTGAAGGCGTGTTGTATCGTACTTCTAGCTTAATATAAAGACTCATAAATCTTTTGCGTCATTGAGAAAAAAGATGATAACGACACATGTCAACTTTAGCGTGATATATACTCCAACATGTCTTCGCGTGAGAAAGCTAACGTAAGGTAGCTTTCAAAAAAAAAAAACAAAAGGTGTGTTCATTTCCTAGTCACATCAACCAAAACCAAAAGTTCCCAAAATTTCTATCACATCCCATCACATCGAAACATTTAATGCATCAAAAACGCCTTGTCGGCCACTATAAAATTTAGGTAATTAAAAAACTAATTGCACAGTTTAGATGTACATTGCGAGATCGATTCTTTTTTTGCCTAGTTACGCTTATGGTAGGATAATATTTATCACTAACAAACGAAACGTCTTTACGATTATACGATGTGACAGCTACAGAAAATTTGCACCCAAATTTTTGGGATCTAAACACACCCAAAGAAAAACCTAACGTAAGGTAGCTTTTGTTGCACTGTGCAAGTAGAGTAGCAATAGGAACATGGCGCCACACTACGCACAACTTGCTTCCCACAGGCCACAGATATGACTACAAAACGTCGTGTGGATATGGTAAGGTGGCTACAACTATGTATGCCAACGTTCTCAATTGACCCAGCATCAACCAATATCCCATCGTCAATCATTGTGAACTAAAACTGTAGCAACAAGAGTGGTAATGGCTAGTGCAAAAGAAGCAAGATGAAGAATCACTCACCGAGCACAGAGCCATGATCGTGGTATCCGTGTACACCTCCGGCTCTGACTTCTGCAATGAGAGCAGAACGCCAATCATGCTCTTCTTCTCGTCGTTCTCGCCGCCCTCCACCAGCCTCCGCCGCTCCGCGTCGATGAGCCGCCGTAGGAACGCGTCCCTTGCGCTCACCGCGGCCAGGATCTTGTTCCTCACGCCGGCCACGTCGAACCACCGTAGCACCGGCAGGTAGTCCCACGAATTGGCCGCACTGAGAAGCCGAACGAACACGTCCAGCGACTTCATGAATTCCTGGGCCTCCGGAGACATGTCCGTGTCGTCGTCCGTCACGGCACGGGACGTCTTGGTTCGCGCGATGGTTTCCATCAGAGCGCTGAGGGAGAGCTCGAACAGCCTCCGCTTCAGCTCGACCCTCGCGGCGCCGGTGGGGGCCGCGGAGTGATACATCCTCCGCGCCATCGCGCGCACCTCGGCGGATATGACGGGGAGCATGCACCTCACGCGGTGCGCGGACAGGAGCTGCACCGTGGCGACGCGGCGGATGTTACGCCAGTACGCGCCGTAGCGGCACATCGGGAGAGTGGCGCCGCCGAAGGAAACAAGCAGGAGCGTGGGGAAGCGCGGCCGGTTCGCGAAGCAGACGTCATTCTCGGTGAAGCACTCCGTGGCGCAAGCCGCGGAGGACACCACCACGGCCGGCCGCGAGCCGAGCCGGACGGAGAACACCGTCCCGTAGCGCTCCGCGAGGCGAGCGAGCGCCGCGTGGATCGGCTTCTTGCCTAGGAGATGGAGGTGACCCAAGACCGGGATGGCGGGAGGGCTCGGTGGCAGCTGCGTTCTCTTGTTCTTGCCATTGATGCTGCGGCGGTGGCGGCCGAGGAGGAGGCCGCGGAGCAAGAAGAGGAAGAGGAAGGAGAGGACAGCGACGACATAGGCCGGCTCCATGGATTCTCGGTCTTGGGAGTAACGACTAACGAGTGAGTGAGCTTACTCAATTCTCCGCGACTTTTTCATGTGCTTGCTGTGTTGCACATATTTATCTGATGCATAGATGAGCCATTAATTGCCGCACTGTTGGCATTTAGTTTTTGAGTACGCAATCCCTGACGTCAGTGGAAGTTCCTCATTTGGCCAGGGATGTTGTAGTCTTCTAGAAGCTGCAGTATTTTTTATTAGAAGAATAGGTACTATTGAGATAATTGCAATAGCATGTATGTAATGCTAGAACAAAAATGATCCATGTTTAGTTCCCATTCCCCAACCCAAAAGTGCTACAGCCCCCCTGTCACATCAAATTTTTAACGCATTTATGGATGGATTAAATTTAGGTAAATAAAAAACTAATTATATAGTTTAGCTGAAAAGTACGAGACGAATCTTTTGAATCTAGTTAGTCCATGATGGGACAACAATTTCCAAATACAAACGAAAAGTGCTTCACAAGCACTCCAAATCCAAAATATTTCACCAACTAAACACCCCCTAGAGTATGTCAAGTTCCACTAATTTTGATACCTAACTTTTGATACTAGTCCATCAACACCCACTTGTTAGGAAGTTTGTCTTTAGTACCACAACTAATAATCTAGAGAGAGTTAAATGCATGAGCTGTGGTCCACAATCTTAACATTATGTGTCATTTAGGTCCCTAAACTTTTGAATTACATTTTTAGATCCTTGAATTTGTCATTGGGTGCAATCTAGGTCACATGCTCTTAAAATACTAATTTTCAGTTTTGATAAACAAATGACAATATTTAGTGGACTAACATTTTCATATGTGAGACGGAAAGGATAGGTTTAGTCCACAAGCTAGATGAGCCACATGGAGCCAAGAAGTGGATGGCAAGGATCATGGATGTACGGTGTGCAAGTGCTCAGCTCGACACGTGATGATATCAAGATGAAATCAATTGCCTATGTAAATGATTGAAGGCAAAGATAACATAGCTTTCATCCTATGATAATGGGTTGGGTTTTGATAGATGATCATATCTACTACACCTATATAGAGAACTCCCTTCTACTAAGGAGTTCTTCTCGACATGTAAGCATGCCACTTCAAGAGCCTATTAAAACCATAACATCCAGTGGCAGGCCCCACTGTTTGAACTAACTAAAAATGTTATAACTCACAAACCAAAAACCAAATTAAATTTTGATTACACCATTGAATTCCTTTTAATAAATCCTTCAAAACAAGATCTCATATGGATATGTTTTGATAAAATTACAGTGTGGGCTCCATTGATGGTAGTTGATATAGAGTAAAGTAAAATATATATATATATAAAAAGAGAATGAAAAAAGGAAAAAAAGAAAAAAAAAAGGAGGGTGATCTTCATACCCACGATAACGTGGGGATATGACGCGTGAAGGACGAAGTTAAAGGGATTAAATCATCTACCAAATTTTTTTCAAATACATTATTATATATGTTTTATTACATTACCAGAAGTTGTCACCTATGCAACATATCTAAATGTTCTTATTCGATATTGGTTCAGTTTGGAATTTAAACATAAGATTAAATAATCTTTATGCTAATGAATATATACCCCCGCTTCATACATTTAAGTTCTTCGTTTACTAACTCTTTTCTAACCCGCACAAAGTGATTCTCCTCAATAGACTATGATCAGATTTCTTAGTGATTACAATTCAATCCTTTAACAATGCCCCCTTCCTATCCACAACAACATGCGGGGAATTCCTCTAGTTATAAAGAGGGAAAATTGTTTATTTAATACAGTTATCGTCAAGTGCCGGCCACGTCTAGATGATGTCTAACATTAATTGATATGTATTAGATCAAGTGATGCGGTGAGGAAGCAAGTGAAACTTTGAAATTGCTTTCAAAATGCTAAGTCCGTACAGATGGTATTGGTCGTCCCATGGGAGACACTAAGGTGTTAGCTGGAAAAAGGCTATAAATTTTGAACCTTGTATCTGTTTCAATTCCGTTTGTACCGTGTGTATTCTAAATGACGAGATGAAAAACCGGACCTCACTTATATATGTTTAAAACTATTTATAGAAATGCAAAGAATACTAAAAATAAAAAAGCAAAAAATAAATAAAAATAAGAAATACCAAAGAACAAAAAAAGGAAAAAGGAAAAAAAAAAAAAGAAGCACGGTAGTCAGTAAAGGCATCTTCAATAGTTGAGTCAATCGCTAGCTTATATGAGCTATGTCATTGTCACTTCATCATGTGAAACCTACATGTAAATACTCTCCTTCCTCTCTGTCTTAGCAGGCCCACCAACTACCTCGTTTTATGAGCGAGATAGATGTTGAGATAGGAGAAAGTCTCTTCTCGTTTTCATCTTCTCTCACTTCCACCTAGAAAAAATGATGACATGGATATCTAGGAGCTAGGCGAGGTGTCACCGTTGGAGACGCTCTAAGGCACATGGACGTGCGGAGAGTCGCTTGCTCCCGATGGGGCTCCGCCTAACGAAGGGTCGCTCACTACTGCAGGAGGCGACCACGCGCGCAATGAACTTCCTATGTTTGTATTGGGTAGGAAATAGAGTTTGAAACATTACACAGGATCCACGGCTGGGTTGGGCTAGGGCCTTGTTCGTTTCGTCCCGGAATGGTCCGGAACGTGACCTGATCCGCCCAGATTTACGTGGCCTGAATCGAAGTTAGGTCGGGTTAGAATTGACTCTTTGGTTAGATGCGGTCCGGAATGAAAACATACCATTGTGTGTCTTTTTTTTTTTCTCTTCTAGGCTCGGAATGAAAACATATAGGAAAAAGTCTAGTTTTCGGTCCCCCAACTTTTACGAAAAGTCCGATTTTGGTCCCTCAACTCCAAAACCGACAAAATAGGTCCCTCAACTTTTCAAACCGCGCAGATTTCGTCCCTCGGCGGGTTTGGACGGTGGTTTTCGCTGATAACTCCGGTTTGCTACAGTAACCGTAGCCGTTTTCTCTTTTCTTATTTATTTAATTGAATCTTTCAAAAATCATAGTAAATCACAGAAAATTCATAAAATAGAAAATCAAATTTTTTTGGACTCCACATGAGTAGAGCTACGCAATGAATATATAATATGATATACTTTTTAGTATAAAGTTTTTTCTAGAAGGTTTTACCTTTTTCTTTTTATTTATTTCAGCTCAATCTTTAAAAATTTTAGTAAACTATAAAAAATCATAAAATTGAAAAACCAATTTTGCTAGACTCCACATGAGCATATTTACACAATAAAGATATATAGGTGTACTATTTAATTTATTGGCCAGGATCCATCGATCGGGTTCACGGCTGCAGACGATGCGTGCGTGCAGACGGTCGGCCAAAGAAACCTAGCTAACCTAACCCAGTTTAAAGAGCCACAAGTAACTACGCATCGTGTTATTGCGCGCCTCATGTGGAGTCCAACAAAATTGAATTTTTTATTTTATAATTTTTCCTGTAATTTACTAAGATTTTTAAAGATTGAGCTGAAATAAATAAAAAAGAAAAAAGGCAAAACCTTCTAGCAAAAACTTTGTACTAAAGTATACCATATTATATATTCATTGCATAGCTCTACTCATGTGGAGTCCAACAAATTGGATTTTCTATTTTATGAATTTTCTCGTGATTTACTATGATTTTTGAAAGATTCAGCCGAAATAAATAAGAAAAGAGAAAAAAATGAAACCAAAGTCACTTTAGCAAACCGGAGTTATCTTGAAGCGAAACCACCATCCAAACCCGCCGAGGGATGAAATCTGCACGGTTTGAAAAGTTGAGGGACCCGCTTTTGTCCGGTTTTGGAGTTGAGGGACCAAAATCAGACTTTCGCAAAAGTTGAGGGACCAAAAGTAGACTTTTTCCAAACATATATCAACATAGATTTAGAATGAAAACAATGAAAACGGACCAGGTTTGAGTGAACCAACACGATTCACTCTATCCGGCCCAAAAACAACACGATTCACTCCATCCGGCCCACGAATAGAACCATGCCTGCATTCAGGCCTGCACAAACGAACCGAGGCCTAAGGCTTTCTTTTGTGCAAATATATATTCTACCGATAGGTTGTTCCAAGTGAAACGGTGAGGGAATTCTCACAAAAAAAAAAAAAAAGGTGAAACGGTGAGGGTATTAGCCGCTCTGTCACGAGGGTCTCGGAGTTCAGCACTTTACATTTACTTTCAATGGATGAGATTCAGATTTCTAGGATTGCACTCCGTACCTAGTTTGCGTACGCTATTTTTCTTCCTTTGTTAAGGGATCAAAAGGCCACGTGACTGAATGAAAGCGGCGTCTATAATTGCGCCTTTGCCAAATTATTAGAGACCCCTTTAATTTTGCCAACAATTCCTTTTCTATTGTAGAGCCTATTTCGGTCAAATTTGTATGTGCTGGAATCAAATTTGCAGGTGAAACGAGACATGTGTATACGATGGGCCGTGTGGGTCACCTATAGTGCACTTCCTCATTTTAAATTCCGTCACCGGCATGTTCTATGCGACAAAACGAACAAAGCTAGATCCCACTTGAATATGTTTTTACGGTAGTGAGAGGAGAAGGAAGGAGAACCAAAGTGTCAAAGAGACAAAGGAAAGGATGACGACTAGGCAACCAGATCCAACGTGCAGCTCTCTCTCAAACACTTTGCCGCTACGCTATTACACCTAGGGATGAAAACGGTCGGAAACGATCGGAAGGAGGCCAAATCAATTTCACTTTCATTTTCTTTTCTTGAAAACGAAATCGATACGATATTGTTGGAAACGAATACGGCGTCGGAATTTCAGAAATTTCAAAAACGATATAGTCGATCGGAAAATACAGCGATAACGACCGAAATCTATGATAACGGTATCCTCAAAAACAACAAACACACCAAACTGTAGGAAATGAGAAGAGTCATATAACTCGCAACATCACCACAGTTCTTGACAATGACACAAATAAACGATCAAGTTCTAAGTTGACTTGACATAGCATAGTGATAAAAACATGAATTATTAGAGTTCCTTCTTAAGTAGAGGTTGTTCCTATATGTGTACAATCCTTTTCATATTGTTAATTTCCAAAAAAATTTTGCCTTATGTGCAAGTTGCCTTTGTGTGCCTTTGATTCGGTAATTACCAATGGTAAATTACCGCTTAAATACGGAAATCTTCGGAAACGATCGGAAGAGGGTAAAATTCTTTTCGCTTTTGTATTTTTATTTTTTTCGGTTACGCTCCATTTCCATTTAGGCACTAAAATCAGAAAAAATAACTCGAAAATGACTCCGGAAAATCGGAAACTATCATTTTCGTTTCCATCCCTAATTACACCCAGGCACACGGGTGGCCCCTCCCAGCCAATACTCACGTGCTGTGAAAATGCTCATATTGAACAAGGAATTACCGTCACCTCGCTGTCATTACACGCAGAAGAATAGCTGATCAGTTCAAGTCCCGTTCTAGTACGGGTCATCACCGTGCTCAGGAAGTATATATCCTCACGAATGGAGTTCCTTGGTTCCAAAGAAAGTCCCAGACGCACAGATCACGCAGTACGAGTTGGTCTTTGCGAGCCCATGAAGAAGAATACGAGCCGATCGAGGGGCGCCATCCGGGAAAACGCAATCAGACAAGGCGCCCGTGCTAACTGCTAAACAGGCGTATCCAGGTGTCTCGCTTTCTCTCCCTCAAGTCTCCCTTACAAGATGGCCAAAATCCTGACACTACACGAACCATCCTCCTCCCAACGTCAGCCATTGCGTTTGCGTCTGCAGTATTTTATTTCTATGATGACAATCTTCTCCTTCAAGTCGTCGTAGATCCACATCTTTAATCGCCTAGTAGGTCTGGGGGCCGTGTGTATATATATCTGCAGCCATGCAGGATGATGGTGCCACAAACAAACACCAATCAGCACTCCACCGATCAATCAGTCATTCAGTCAATCACTCGTCAGCCACAGCCACCACATCTGCTGCTCCACAGTCCACAGCCATGGATAAGGCCTACGTGGCCGTCCTCACCTTTGCCTTCCTCTTCGTGCTCCACTACCTCGTCGGCCGTGCTGCCGGCAACGGCCGCAAGGGCAACAATGGCAAGGGGAACGCTGCGCAGCGGCTGCCTCCCAGCCCTCCCGCCGTCCCGTTCTTCGGCCACCTCCACCTCGTCAAGACGCCATTCCACGAGGCGCTGGCCAGCCTCGCCGCGCGTCACGGCCCCGTCTTCTTCTCTCTGCGCATGGGCTCCGCGGCGCGCTGGTCGTGTCCTCGCCCGAGTGCGCCAAGGAGTGTTTCACGGAGCACGACGTGGTTTTCGCCAACCGCCCCAAGTTCGCCACGCAGCAGCTCGTGTCCTTCGACTTTGCCGCGCTCGCCACGGCCAGCTACGGGCCCTACTGGCGCAACCTCCGTCGCGTCGCCACCGTGCAGCTCCTCTCCGCGCACCGTGTCGCCTGCATGTCCTCCATCATCTCTGCCGAGGTCCGCGCCATGGTGCGCCGGATGAACCACGCGGCCGCCGCCGCGCCCGGCGGCGCCGCGCGCATCGAGCTCAAGCGGAGGCTGTTCGAGGTCTCCCTCAGCGTGCTCATGGAGACCATCGCGCAGACCAAGACGTCCCGCACCGAGGCCAACGCCGACACGGACATGTCGCCCGAGGCGCACGAGTTCAAGCAGATCATCGACGAGATCTTGCCGCACCTCGGCACGGCCAACGTGTGGGACTACCTGCCGGTGCTGCAGTGGTTCGACGTGTTCGGCGTGAGGAACAAGATCATGGCCGCTGTCAGCAAGAGGGACGCGTTCCTGCGGCGGCTCATCGACGCCGAGCGGCGTAGGATGGACGACGGTGGCGACAGCGACAAGAAGAGCATGATCGCCGTGCTGCTCTCATTGCAGAAGTCAGAGCCGGAGGTGTACACGGAAACAATGATCATGGCACTTTGCGGGGTGAGTTTTTCTTCCAGTACTTTCTTTTCTGTGCCAAGCTTTAACAAACCTAGCTATGTGGCGACTGTTGTAGCAGACTCCCATGGATCCACCCTAAGTCCATAACCCATGTGATGCATATCAACAGCGTCGCTTTCTAGTTTTTCCCGATAAACAAAAAGTATCACCAGTGACCAGTACTTCTACTTGACTGATTGTTCTTTTCTCCTTTTCCCTGTGATGAAGAATTTATTCGGAGCCGGAACAGAGACGACATCGTCAACGACAGAATGGGCCATGTCGCTTCTTCTGAACCACCCGGAGGCGCTCAAGAAGGCGCAAGCAGAGATCGACGCCGCCGTCGGCAACAACCGCCTGATCACCGCAGAGGACGTGCCCCGCCTCGGCTACCTGCACTGCGTCATCAACGAGACCCTGCGCATGTACCCGGTCGCTCCGCTGCTCCTGCCGCACGAGTCGTCCGCGGACTGCAAGGTGGGCGGGTACGACGTGTCCCGTGGCACGCTGCTGATCGTGAACGCGTACGCCATCCACAGGGACCCCGCTGTTTGGGAGAACCCTGCCGAGTTCAGGCCCGAGCGGTTCGAGGGACGGGAAGGCCGAGGGGCGGCTGCTGATGCCGTTCGGCATGGGGCGGCGCAAGTGCCCCGGGGAGACGCTCGCGTTGCGGACTGTCGGCCTGGTGCTCGGCACGCTGATCCAGTGCTTCGACTGGGACAGAGTCGATGGCCTCGAGATTGACATGACCGTGGCTGGTGGGCTGACCATGCCCAGAGCCGTCCCGTTGGAGGCTATGTGCAAACCTCGTGCAGCTATGCGCGATGTTCTTCAGGAGCTCTGATGGAGTAACATCTTGGCATATGATCCCAGTTCTCACTCCATGATAAAAGGTTCAACCAGTACTAGTGTACATGTAGTACAGGTGTGTAGCTGTATGCTTTGGCTTATGGGTGTGTGCTGTGCTGAACTAAATAAGCTTTTGGGTGCGTAATACCCTCGTATACGTACATTGTATCCCTTGTGTAAAATGTTTGTGCAGTCGTTTGTATGAACAATTAGTAGTTGCTTCACAATTCTTTTTTAGATGACGTCTAAGCGTGTTTTTATTAAGCAGAAAGGAGTTTTTTTAATATAAAACGGGGGGCAGCAACCCGCGGTTGTGGAAGCCCACCCGACAACAACTCACACACGCGATTGTGACTGCATAGAAACAACTATACAACTAAAAAGCAAACATGCCGAGACCTACACCTCGCCCTCTAGCCCCCTGTCAAGTCCGGATCTAAGGCTGTAAAAGTCGAGACGTCCGTTCAAAATAATCTAGAAGGACTCCTTCTTCCTTTGCGACCAAGTTGACGTGTCATGGAAGGCGGCGTTGAAAACGTAAGTCCAACCTTTGTTTTGCAAAACCTCCTGGACCGAGGTGTTAGTGTCACGACCCAGGTATGGCCCAGCCCAGCCCAAGTCTATCAAGCCCAATTACTAAGCACAGCCCAAGTCCAAGCCAAGGCAACAAGTCCTATAGAAGGATCGGCCAGCTGCTGGAGGGGGGCATCGAAGAAAATATTCCACAGAAGTACGAACGAGAGAGGAAGGTGTTCTTCCACCTCGGTACTGAGATCTTACCCCTGCGATTTCCTCTGTGATTAGCTTACGTCTCCGGATTGATCTCACCGGTGGCCACGGGTTGTTACAGTGGTATCAAAGCCGGTTCACTGTAACAACCCGTGGCCACCGGTGAGATCAATCCGAGACGTAAGCTAATCACAGAGGAAATCGCAGGGGTAAGATCTCAGTACCGAGGTGGAAGAACACCTTCCTCTCGTTCGTACTTCTGTGGAATATTTTCTTCGATGCCCCCTCCAGCAGCTGGCCGATCCTTCTATAGGACTTGTTGCCTTGGCTTGACTTGGGCTGTGCTTAGTAATTGGGCTTGATAGACTTGGGCTGGGCTGGGCCATACCTGTCGTGACATTAAATCTGTGTCTCCAAGTATCATAAAAGCAGCACCATTAGCGTTACTCCATAGTATGCATATGCACATCAACCCAGTCAAAAATGCATTCAGGCATGAAGCCTCTAAAATATCTTCTCCATGACCAGTGCCATCTTGTTTGAATTTGTACGACTCTTGCAAGGTATGACATCCAAATGCTTTAATTTTTTAGAACCATGGGGCAACAGAGAACATATGGAGCCAAGGAAAGCCTTATTTCTTTCAAGACAATGGGTCTTTCAGTTCCAATTGCAGAGAGATGTTGATGAATTTGCAACATAAGAGCTTTCTCCAATGGCCTGATAGCTATGTGATGCACATCGAAATCTTCATCAGCTCTGCATTTATATTCCTGGGCACACAATCCTGGATCCCATTGTATATCAGACATTCTATACAACTCAAGTTTCTGCTCACTTTCCACTGGGATGAAAATTCCATGACTCCAGGCAGGTAACTGTTGTGTGCTCATTGCTGCATCTAATTCATATTTCAGATTACCCTCATCTGTTGAACTGGCCTCTACGTGGCATACTTGTGCTCTCGTCATGTGTAGCTCCACTGAGTCAAGATCACCACAAGAATCAGACCATTTGTTGATTGGTGAGAGAGGTATACGACTGCCCTCTAGTAGTGCACCTTTCGTTGATGGTTGGTACAGCTGGTAAAGCCCAACTGATATGTCCTTGTCTATGTCCTTGTTAAGCACGCCCTCAGACATGCTAACTGCAGAGGATTCATCCAACTCCAGAAATAGTGGTAAGCTGCTGTCATTTGTAGGGATAGCATGTGTGTATAGCTCGATAGCATGTGCGCATGAATATACATCTGAGACTACAGCAAGTGTTGCATTAGGCACCTGATCAACTTCATCATTACCACTGAGTTCGACCATTTGCTTTGTCCTCTTATCATCCATGTACCCCTCACCCAAGTCTAGTTGCTCCAATATACCTTCCTGTGTGTTGATGTCAGACTGGTTAGGCAGTCCTGTTGTGTCGTTTGCGCTCTTGCTGCCAAATGCTAGCTGCTGCAACAAAAACCACTATGCAGCACTACGCTTTCATGTGTGCCAATGTCAGCTGGCATCTTCTCATCCCAAACCACTTCATGCTGCACACTACTGAATAAATTATGTGTAGGATCCATGTCAACCTCTTTGAGAAAGGTTTCATTGCCTTTAGTGAGCAAGGTGAGCAGATCAATTGATGCAGTGTTGTCCACATTCAAGCACTCATCGAACAGAACTTCTTCCTGCACTAATGCATCTTGGCAGTCAAGTCTGTGCAACAACTCATCATCCCAGACAACAGACATATTTTCCATTCCATCCAACATCATATTTGAAGCTCCCTTTGATGTCACTGGATCCATGAACTGGACATACTCAGTCATTGTTGCATCGTACTCACCAACAACATAAGTGCCACCTTGAGCTATTTGCTTCAGCAAACCAGGATGGTAGAACATATGTTGTTGTTCCTCGTCCCAGACAACATCCTGCTGCACAGCATCCTTTTCAAATTCTGTGAGAAAGTTGTCATTGCCATGAGGGGTCAATCTATTGGTGAGCAGATCAACCTTGGCCTTGTTCACACACTTGCCAAAGTGAGCTTTATGCTGCAGTAATGCATCTTGCCAGACAAGATCATGTAACGACTCATCATTCCAGACCACATCCAAAGGAGACATTTGATCGAACACCAGAAGTGCAGTACCTTTGGATGGCACTGGAGAACTGAATGTCTCACGTGCAAACATGTTCAGACCTTCTATAACGTCCCAGAAAGTGTCACCTTGGCTTTTGGGAGGAGCCGTGATGAATCACGCCGCGAGCCAAATCACTCGAGAAGGGGAATTATAGGTTCGTGCAGGAATTTCGTCGAACACCTGAAGGGCAAGGTAAAGTTGTCGCCCCTGACTATTCCCCACGAGCTTCAATGTCGACCACCGATTGTGCCCACCACCCTTCTGCTGTGCAGTACCTCAAATCACCGCCACCGAACGCCACTGAGTCCACTTGATTTTACTGGCCACCGCACCAGGTCACGCTGCCGCGGATCCGGGTGAAGTAGAAACCGAGATCGAGCTTGTTGTGGGCGCCGCGCTGCCGTGAAGACGGTGCTGCAGACCTGCTTCCGCCGTGGAAATCCGAAGACCACCACGCGTAGACGTCGCCGCACCGGCGCCCGATCGATGGAGGCCAAGGATAGACCTCGCGCGACCCTTGTCGCACGCCACTGGAGAAGCCAACCTGAGGTCTACCGCCACCACACCCCGCCAATATACACCGCCGCCACACGCCACCAATCAATCCGCGCCGAATCGAAGGAATCGATCCGCCGCCGCTGGTCCGGTTGAACAAGAAGGGGATAACTAGCGTCGAGCAGGAGCAGACGCTGCCCACCACCCACAACGCCGAGGATAAATGGTCTTTGATACCACTGTAACAACCCCGTGGCCACCGGTGAGATCAATCCGGAGACGTAAGCTAATCACAGAGGAAATCGCAGGGTAAGATCTCAGTACCGAGGTGGAAGAACACCTTCCTCTCTCGTTCGTACTTCTGTGGAATATTTTCTTCGATGCCCCCCTCCAGCAGCTGGCCGATCCTTCTATAGGACTTGTTGCCTTGGCTTGGACTTGGGCTGTGCTTAGTAATTGGGCTTGATAGACTTGGGCTGGGCTGGGCCATACCTGGGTCGTGACAGTTAGGCCTAGTAGAATGGGAAAACAGGCAGAATGCGTGATATGGAGAGGACCATCATGCAGCCAATGATCAAACCAAAAGTTGTGGAGGTGGCCATTCCAGACACTAACATAAGTGATAGAGAGGTAAGTATTGAGCTCATTACTGATGATCCACCAAAGGTAACAAAAGGAACCTTTGGAAGGTGTGTATCAAAGGAAGCAGTGGGCATCGCACATAATCCATTGCTCCCAGGGAGCTGGATCATGAGAGAAAAGCTTGTTGATGAATTTCATGAGCATGCATCGGTTTAGTAGTGTGCACATTTTCCTAGGCCACCAAGAATTTGGAACCGTGGCAAGTCTCCTCACCAATCAAAAAAAGGCTCGCTGGCGACGGCCAATAGCTTGCTTTGATAACAGTCTCGGCAACACTTAGCGCTGACATGTAATGGAGGGGCAGAGAACTAAGGACAAGGACAACAATGGTGAGAGTAATAAGACGACCAACATGATTAAGAAGAGAAGCACACCACCCAGAGAGGTATGTGTCACAGGATGTGATGAGAGGGAGACTATCATTCACAGAGAACTTGTGGGGAGAAAGGGGAAGGCCAAGGTGGAGTTTGAGGAAAAGAGGAGAGAGTAGTCCCAAAAAATTGAGGAGGTACGTTTGAGGAAACGAGGAGAAAATAGTCCTAAAAATTAGCAAGAAATCTTGAGTGGCAGAATCGTAAATGCCAATCGGACGAGACAGTTGGTCCTACCGAAACTGCAAGTATATAGAGAAATTGAAGGGTGAAAAATATAGAAAATGAATTTTATTTGAATAGCTCTCCAAATAAGAAATATAAGAATTTAGAGGGTGAGGTCAGGAGCGAAAATCTCTTGGAGACGCTATGACGGACTGACAAAGAACAAAAGAGCCTGCTAATTTGTTGGCACTTGGCATGTTTCCTTTATATTTCAGGAAAAATGGAGCAGAAAATCCTTAATTATTTCTTCAGAAAACAAACGTGCAGATTGAGACAGGGAGCTTTTCATTGACTATCCAGAGTCCCAGTCCATATCCTAGATTACATTCACCTAGCCTAAATTTTTTTGAGGGGAGATCCACCTAACCTAAATTATTCGCGAAAGAATCAGCATCTCAGGACCGTATGAATTAACAAATAATCCTACCAATCCAGCTCGTTTCTTCTTTCCCAAAGGAGGTAAGGACGGATCTCGAGTTGGGGTTGTTGGACTTTGCATTCAGGAAGAAGCCGCGACGGAGCGATGGCGACCTCAGACGCAATCATACATCGATCTCGAGCTTAAAAACGCATCCACGCACCACAGATCCACAATATCCTGCCGGTCCTATAAACAGTACTACGGAGTGGTACACAGGAACCATCCTCTCCGGACTTGCATCATCAGTTACGTATGCAAACGTGTCGATCTATTAGATCGCGTCCTTAGACACCGCGATGCAATCATATCCCACCTTAACTGGGTATGTATATTTCTGGGTTTTCACTTTTATCAATGGGTTTTAAGATTCACTAGCTTTCTCTTTCAGAGTATCCATTCATTCGATACTCCTTTTTTTTTTTGAGTCGGGTGCAAAGGAAGGATAAGATAGGAAGGGGTGTAGTTAAGTTTTCAAAGCCTGCTGCAGCAGCTCGGGCTCTTCCTGCATGCCACAAATGGCCCACAAAAAACGCTGCTAACGCTGTAGTATTGGAATATTGGGACTACTACTGCGGCGGGAAAAAAAGAACTTCTGTCGACTAGAGTTTGATGTCGATTTATCCACACTTCCATGACTTCTAGAGGAAAGCTAACTGCTTGCTGGCTGGGAGGGCCAACACTTCTATTGGCAAATAGGAGGTTTCCAAATTCATGCCCAAGTGCACACGCTAATCGGAATACAACAACCGTACCATTTTGTGGAATAGAATGGAAATTCCATAATAATAATAAATAAGTCTTAAGTAAACTTTACCAATAGTGGAGACTCAATCTGGAGACGCCCCTCTACCATATCTATACAAATAGAATAGTCCACTTATACAGAATGGTGTAAAGGATCCTTTATCCATGATTCAAAATTTCCTTGCCAAGCTACATGAAACAGATTTTCTGAGAAACAAAAAAATGCTTAGAAATGAATCTAATCTACGAGTTCTACGATCATCAATTCGAGAAAACCATACAAATATGAAAGAAAGGGTATTTTATGTCTCATAAAACGAAATGACATGGCCGTCCCATACCTTCATTTTGTCTCATGTGTGTTGAACATTGTCTTCCTCGGTTCCAGCTTCACTGATGTAGGTAGGGCTGGGCGAAAAAAAAAAAATGAAAGAAAAGCGAAGAGCATGAATACAGCTGGCTGTGCTCTTGTAGTCATACCCCGAAGGCAGTAATTTTACAGATATTTGATTTCTAGAACCATCAGTATATTATATTGTTTCAGCTCGGTGGAAACCCAACATCTCGCTTATTCTGGGGTTTATCAGTGGTGGTATACAATTGGATTGCGCAAACCAAAACCATCGTTTTTTAGCTATTGGGCTTATATGAAGGATGGCGCCGCACACTACCATAGCAGTTACATACAGCACACTGCACACTGACACCAACTTGCGATCGATCCGATCAGAAACACAGCAGACATCATGGATAAGGCGTATGTCGCCGTCCTCTCCGTCGCCTTCCTCTTCTTGGTCCACTACCTCGTCAGCCGCGCCGGTGCCGGCGGCAAGGGCAACGGCCGCCACCGAGCCCTCTGGCCATTCCGTTCATCGGCCACCTCCACCTTGTCAAGACGCCGTTCCACTCGGCGCTGGCCCGCCTCGCGGCGCGCCACGGCCCGGTTTTCTCCATGCGCATGGGGTGCCGCCGCGCGGTGGTCGTGTCCTCGCCGGAGTGCGCCAAGGCGTGCTTCACGGAGCACGACCAGACCTTCGCCAACCGCCCGCATTTCCAGTCGATGCGGCTCGTGTCCTTCGACGGCGCCATGCTCTCCGCGTCCAGCTACGGGCCCTACTGGCGCAACCTCCGCCGCGTCGCCACCGTGCAGTTCCTCTCCGCGCACCGCGTCGCCTGCATGTCCCCGGTCATCGCTGCCGAGGTGCGCGCCATGGTGCGCCGGATGAACCGCTTGGCCGCGACGGCGCCCGGCGGCGCCGGGCGTGTCCACCTGAGGGAACGGCTGTTCGAGCTCTCTCTCAGTGTGCTCATGGAGACCATCGCGCAGACCAAGACCTCCCGCTCCGAAGCGTATGACGACACGGACATATCTGCCGAGGCGAAAGAGGTGACGCAGATCTCCGCAGAGATCATGCCGTACCTCAGCACGGCCAACCTGTGGGACTACCTGCCGTTCCTGCGGTGGTTCGACGTGTTCGGCGCGAGGAACAAGCTCATGGCTGGCGTGAGATGGAGGGACGCATTCCTGCGGCGGCTCGTCGATGCAGAGCGGCGGAGACTGGACGATGGCCGCGACAGCGACAAGAAGAGCATGCTAGCCGTGCTGCTCTCTTTGCAGAAGTCAGAACCGGAGCTGTACACGGATACCATGATCATGGCGCTTTGCGGGGTGAGCTTTCTTCAAGTCAAGTAGTACCCTTCTTTTGGGCAATGTTTGCTAAACTTATATCTTTTGCCCCACTGTGATGACCGATGAAGGACTTATTTGGCGCCGGAACGGAGACGACGTCGAACACGACAGAATGGGCCATGTCGCTTCTGCTGAACCACCCGGAGGCTCTCAAGAAGGCGCAAGCAGAGATCGACGCGGTCGTGGGCACAACCGCCTGATCGCCCCGGACGACGTTCCCCGCCTCGGCTACCTGCACTGCGTCATCAACGAGACCCTGCGCATGTATCCTGCCGCGCCGCTGCTCCTGCCGCACGAGTCGTCCGCGGACTGCAAGGTGGGCGGCTACGACGTGCCCCGCGGCACGCTGCTGATCGTGAACGCGCACGCCATCCACAGGAACCCCGCCGTGTGGGAGGACCCGGCCGAGTTCAGGCCGGAGCGGTTCGAGGACGGAAATGCCGAGGGAAGCTGTTGATGCCATTCGGGATGGGGCGTCGCAAGTGCCCCGGGGAGACGCTTGCACTGCGAACTGTCGGGCTGGTGCTCGGTACGCTGATCCAGTGCTTCGACTGGGACAGTGTTGATGGTGCACAAGTCGACATGACCGAGGCCGGCGGGCTGACCATGCCCAGGGCCGTCCTGTTGGAGGCCACGTGCAAACCTCGCGCAGCTATGCGCGATGTTCTTCAGCAACTCTGACTGATCTATATTTTGGCGTATCCCAGGTTCTCACTCTTTTTATTGGTGAAAGTTTCATTTAGTGTGTAATAGTACGCATGGTGGCATGGTTGATGGTGTGCGCTGAACTAAATAAACTTTTTGCGGGCATATGCCCACATTGTATCGTTATTATCATCTTACTCTCTTCGTTTTAAATTAATTAAGTCTTCAACTTTTTTTTTTTTGTCTATTTTACTACTCTATGTATCTAGATATAGTATTATAATTAAGTCTTTAACCTTTTTTTTTTTTATGTTTGTCCATTTTACTATGTAAGTACATATTATACTTAAATGCATAACAAAATAAGTTAGTACTCAGGTTATTCGACACACTCAAGAATTCTTATTTAGGCAGTTCATATCATCCCATACATAGTGTTTTGATCTAAGATTGCAATTCTTCCATGTTTCCCCGCAAGTAGCATATTGTTCCATGGAGCTAGGGTCCAAAAAATCCGAAGAATCAACAAGTGTTTCCACGACTCTACCGCCATGAAAATCCTGTTGAAACTAATCCCTCCCCTTTTTTGCATGGCCACATATCTTTACGCCTAAGGAGAATGGGAAAACAGGCAGAATGCGTGATATGGAAATGAAATGTTTCATTTCATCCGGAAAAACCAAAAGTTTTCTCCACAAACAATGTCTTTGTCATTTGATCCGAAAAAATCAAAACCAAAAGTTAGGGAACAGCCTTTGCAAATACTAACATAACTCTGATAGATAGAGAGGTAGAATGAAAAGACCATTAATTATATAAGGAAGAACCAAAGGTCTAAAGGAACCGTTCCATTCCTAAATCACTAATTCGTAGTGCTTTTGCCTTTCCATTGCTCCCAGGGAACTGGATCATGAGCCATATGTTTAGGGAGGAATTTTTCTCCGCATGCATCGGTGGATCATCAATGACTTGGAACTTGGAACCATCTCTTCATCTTCATCAGTCCAAAAAAGAATTCCGGCGACGGAAAACAGCTTTGATAAAGTCATGGGAACTTTGAATAGGAAAAAGAATGGATCCAGAGAACCCAAATCAATGGTGGCTTATTAAAAAGACCAATTGATTTAAGGAAGAAGACCAACCAGGATGAGGAGTCAGGAGTTGTTAGAGGGAGACAATCATTCACAGAGAACAAGAAGGGAGAAAGGGGAAGGCCAAGGTGAGTTTGAGGAAAAGAGGAGCTCCAGTCCCAAAATGGTTTCTCATTTATGTTCTATCAAGTTTGAGGAAAAGAGGAGACAATAGTCCTTAAAAGTTGTAGCAAGATCTTGAGTGACAGAAACCTAAATGCCAATAGGACGATGACAGATGGTCCTTGATACCAAACTGCAAGGTTATAGAGAAAAAAAAATTAGAAAAATATAGAAAATGAATTTTATTTAAAAAGCTTTCCAAATAAGAAATATAAGAATTTAGAGGGTGATGGTTAGGAGCGAAAACCTCTTGGAGACATTAAAGGCGAACTACAAAGAACAAAAGAACCTCCTAATTTGTTGGCATCCCTTTATATTCTAGGAAAAATGGAGCAGAAAATCCTTAAATTATTTCTTCAAAAACAAATGTGCAGATTGATCAGACAGGGAATTTTCATTGACTATCCAGAGTCCCAGTCCATATCTAGGGGTTTTTCACCTAACCTAAATTTTTGAGGGGGATTCACCTAAAAAGAATTTTTCAAGGGGAATCATTAGCTCAAGACCGTATGAATGAACAAATAATCCCGCCAATCCAGCTCGTTTCTTTAAACCCAAGGAGGTAAGGACGGATCTCGAGTTGGGGACCCTTGGTCTCCCCCATTCCAGGAAAACCGCGACGGAGCGATGGCGATTCACTAGAATGCTAATCGAAAAAACGCATCCATCCACATTATCCTGCCGGTCCTATAAACAGTACTACGGAAGGTAGGAACCAACCATCCCTCCGGACTTGCATCATCAGTTACGTATGCAAACGTGTCTATAAAATGATTTGGCGCCGCACACTAATTTCAGTTACATACAGCAGTCTGCACACTGAAAAGATGTCGATCCGATGAAAATTAATCATGATAAAAGTACGTCGCCGTCCTCTTGTCGCCGTCCTCTTCTTGGTCCACTGCCTCGTGAGCCGCGCCTCTTCTTGCGGCAGGAGGGACTTTCGCCACCGAATATTTGGCCATTCCGTTCATCGGCCAATTGACAAAGGAAGACTTTCCACTCGGCGCTGGATAAAGCGGATCAAAAGAATAGGTGTTCTCCATGCGCATGATTACCGCCGCGCGGTTATGTCCTCGCCGGAGTGCGCCAAGGCGTGCTTCACGGAGCACGACCAGACCTTCCCAACCGCCCGCATTTCCAGTCGATTAAGCTCGTGTCCTTCGACGGCGCCATACTCTCCGAGCCCATTTCGGGCCCTACTGGCGCAACACCGCCGCGTCGCCACCGTGCAGATCCTCTCCGCGCACCGCGTCGCCTGCATGTCCCCGGTCATCGCTGCCGAGATGGCGCCATGGTTTGGGGATGAACCGCCTGGCCGCGAGTCTCAACGGCGCCGGGCGTGTCCATCATGGGATCGGTTGTTATCAGCTCCATAAGAATGCTATTTGGGTTACCATCGCGCATGTTAAGACCTCCCGTCAACAATCGTATGACGACACTGACATATCTGCCGAGGCCAAAGAGGTGACGCAGATCTCCGCAAGGAGTCATGCCGTACCTACAGCACGGCCAACCTGTGGGACTTACCTGCCGTTCCTGCGGTGGTTCGACGTGTTCGGCGCGAGGGAAGATCTCATGGCTGGCGTGAGATGGAGGGACGCATTCCTGCGGCGGCTCGTTATCGATGAAGAGCGGCGGAAATGGACGATGGCCGCGACAGCGTTTGGGAAGGGCTTGCTAGCCGTGCTGCTCTCTTTGCAGAAGTCAGAACCCGAGCTTAATGGATACCATGATCATGGCGCTTTGCGGGGTGAGATGTGTTCAATCAAGTAGTACCCTTAAATTGGGCAATGTTTGGAAACTTATATCTTTTCCCCACTGTGATGACCGATGAAGGACTTATTTGGCGCCGGAACGGAGACCACATCGAACACGACAAATGGGCCATGTCGCTTTTGCTGAACCACCCGGAGGCTCAAGAAGGCGCAAGCAGAGATCGACGCGGTCGTGGGCAGCTCCCGCCTGATCGCCCCGGACGACGTTCCCGCCTAGGCTACCTGCACTGCGTCATCAACGAGACCCTGCGCATGTATCCTGCCGCGCCGCTTGTTTTGCCGCACGAGTCGTCCGCGGACTGCAAGGTGGGCGGCTACGATTTGCCCCCGCGGCACGCTTTGATCGTGAACGCGCACGCCATCCACAGGAACCCCGCCGTGTGGGAGGACCCGGCCGAGTTCAGGCCGGAGCGGTTCGAGGACGGAAATGCCGAGGGAAGCTGTTGATGCCATTCGGGATGGGGCGTCGCAAATGCCCCGGGGAGACGCTTGCACTGCGAACTGTCGGGCTGGTGCTCGGTACGCTGATCCAGTGCTTCGACTGGGAATGGTGTTGATGGTGCACAAGTCGACATGACCGAGGCCGGCGGGCTGACCATGCCCCGGGCCGTCCCGTTGGAAGGACGTGCAAGCCTCGCGCAGCTATGAGTGATGTTCTTCAAGCAACTCTGACTGATCTATATTTTGGCGTATCCTAGGTTCTCACGCGCTCTTTTATTGGTGAAAGTTTCATTTAGTGTGTAATAGTACGCATGGTGGCATGGTTGATGGTGTGCGCTGAACTAAATAAGCTTGCGGGCATATGCCCACGTACGTTATTATCATCTACTCTCTTCGTTTTAAATTACACAAGTCTTTAACTTTTTTTTTTTTTTAGTTTGTCTATTTTACTACTCTATGTATCTAGATATAGTATTATACTTAAGTCTTTAACCTTTTTTTCTTTTGGTTTGTCCATTTTACTATGTAAGTAGATATTATACTTAAATGCATAACAAAATAGATATACCAGAAAATCAAAATGACTTATTATAATTTGGAATGTAGGAAGTATAAAATACAGTATATAACTCTATATAGCCGCATATATGTATGATCAATTACTCAATTGGTGCTAGTTGATTGCCGGCGTGCTTTAGCAATTTCATCTTCGGCGAGCATATAATAAACAATTACTCAATTGTTACTAGTTGATCTGACATAGAAATGGCCATCAAGTCACTACGTGCTCTTGGACCAAATGGTTTTAATAGGCCGTTTATTAAAAAAATGTTGGCATATTATAAAAGATGACTTCATCTGGCTATTCAATGATTTCTGCAACCACAACATTGACTTAACAAGCATAAATTCCTCTGTCATTACACATATCCCCAAGAAGGATAATCCAGAGAGTGCAATGATTACGTACCCGTTTCACTTATGAACTACTCTATGAAGTGTATCACAAAAAAATCCTATCTACCGGACTCCAAGATGTCATTCTCAAGACAATTCATACTAATCAATATGGCTTCATAAGGGGAAGAACCATACAAGATTGTTTGACATTCCAATTCATTCACCTCTGTCATCACTCAAAGAAGGAGGTTGTCATCTTAAAACCTGGATTTTGAGAAGGACTTTGATAAGCTTGAGCAGCAAGTCATCCTAGAAGTCATGAAGAACAAGGGCTTCTCCGACAGGTGGGTCAACCTGGATTAGAAATATTTTGAACACCGGTAGTTCTAGTGTGCTACTTAATGGGGTTGTTGGCAAAAGGTTCACCTGCAAGAGAGGTGTAAGACAGGGGTGATCTCCTCTCGCTACTCCTTTTTGTTCTAGCTGCCGATCTTCTACAAACAATGGTCAATGAAGCTTGGCAAAATGGATTGATCAACCATCCTCTCAGTAACTTCGCGGTTGATCCCGACAAATGCAATTTTCCTATCTAAGAAAGAATTTATTCCCACAACTTTTCTTTTCTTTTTTTTGGAATTTTTCTATTTTTAACAAAAATTAGTTATAAAGTTGTATATATAACTTTTAACTTATTATAAATATAACTTATTACATGTAAAACCTAACTTATACAAGTTACAAAGTTATGTCTAACTTATTATATATAACTTATACATGTTATAAAGTTACCTCTAACTTATATATATGACTTATTACATCAAACACATAACTTACACACATTATAAAGTTACGTCTAACTTATACATGTTATAAATTTACCTCTAACTTTTATATAATGTATTACATCAAACACATAACTTACACACACTACAAAGTTACGTCTAACTTATTATATATAACTTGTTACATAAAACACATAACTTATACATGTTATAAAGTTACCTCTAACTTATATATATAACTTACTACATGAAACAAAGTTACATCTAACTTATATGTGTAACTTAGGTTATATAACTTATATTTCATAAGTTAATATACATAAATTGTTATTAAAAATCAATAAAAAAAAACTTGAAACATATTCGAAAGTGAGATCTAGTTTTGTTCGTTTTAGTTTATGTAGAACACACAGTGCATGACGGAGTTAAAAACAGATACACCATTTAGAAATTATAGCAATTTTTTTAAAAAAATATTTTATTTTTTTTTCCCTACATCGATCTTGACATCCGCACATGCAAAAAGAGAAAAAAAAAAAAGAAGGAAGCCGAGAAAAGAAAGCGTTGTAGCTAAAGAAGGCAGCGTTGTGGTCGAATCTATCGCAAGTTAGCTAACTCACGGTCAACCGCTAGACCGAATTGGGGCTTATTGTGCCGTTATCCTTCTCATTCGCGCCAAAGCATGTTGTCCAGGGGAGACGATCAATGCCGCACGTCGTGCTGACCTAAATACGAGGTAATCCATCGATCTGCTACTCGAACTTTGCCGGAGTTTGGTTTTCTGCCGGTCACGCCCACGCTCACACCGCCGGGATTGCCATGAACATCGCCGGATGCGCCCGGACATAGCCGGTTGTAGCCGTTGCCTAGAGGCCATGGCCAAGCATAGCCCACCGCCGATGGCCGCTCTAGCCCGGCTATGAATCTATGATCGCGGCCGTGGCCGACCACGGTTTGCCAATGACGTCCCTTGCACCATAGGAAACAGGTGCTTTGCCGAGGGCTAAATGTGCTCGGCAAAGCCAATTTAGCCGTCAGCGAAGGCTTTGCCGAGCACTATGCTTTCGACATAGGGCCTCAAGGAAATTTTCCGCGGCGAGAGGCCCTATGCCGAGCACCCGGCAGCACTAACTCTCGGGAAAGACATTGTCGAGTACCCGGTTGCGTCGTCGGCAAAATAAAGTAGTCGTTACCGCCGTTGTAACTGGCGGCGGTTACGACTTTCTTTGCCGAGCACCGCCCATTTGAGCTCTCGAGACGCTTTTTATAATTTTTGTAAAATTCTTTGCCGAGCACCGCTTACCTAGGAACTCGGCAAAGAATTCTTTTTTTCAAATTTACTGAAATTGTTTGCCGAGCACCGCTTACCCGAGAACTTCGGCAAAGAATTATTTTTTATTTATTTATGAAATCTTTGCCGAGCACCGACACGGTGCCCGCTTGGCAAAGTCTATTTACTATTATTGTGGGAAATTCTTTGCCAAGAGCTCAACGAGCGTGCTCTCGACAAAGGTCCCTTCTTTGCCGAGCGCCACTCCCACTACTATCGGAAAATCCGGGAGATGGATTTCAGCCATTCTTCCCGTGTTTGCCGAGCAAGGCATGGGCCTTTTGGAGCCTTGTATGAGCTAGCTCCAATTCCCCATTGTCTTCCTTTAGACCCTCATGGGTGGCCTCTAGCTCACTAAAGTTTTGCTCAAGAGTTTTTACACTCTTTTGCAAAGCTTTGCATTCCTTGTCCTTAGTTTTAAGCATGATATGAGTTTGCTTAAGCATCTCAAGAAGATCATCATTAGTGGGTTCACATTCATCATCTTCATCATCAATATCATCATATTTTACTTCATTATCACTTAGTTCATCATGCTCATGCAATGATACCTTAGTGGCCTTAGCCATGAAGCATGAAGGTGATGAGCCGAAGAGGGATGACTTCTTGTGTTGGCCAATTGCACTCATGACCTTGGGCTTCTCTTCCTCTTCATCGGAGGAGCCATCACTATCCCAAGAACAAACAAAAGCACCATCATTTGTTTTCTTGAATATCATGGTCTTGCTCTTCTTGTTTGTCTTGCCACCCTTGTATGCCTTCATCTTCTCTTTTTCTTTCTTGATTGGGCAATCGGCAAGAATGTGATAAGGGCTATCACACTCAAAGCACTTTCTTGGCTCTTCATTGCTCTTGGATGAATCATTTCTTCTTCTAGAGCCTTGCCCAAACTTCTTGCTCTTCAAGACTTTGCTAAATTTCTTCACAAACATAGCAAACTCTTGATCAATCTCTTCAAGGTTGATTTCCTCATCATCTTCTTCTTGAGCCTTGGACTTGCCCTTAGCCTTGGATGATGTGGTGGCGGCCTTGAATGCCACAACTTTCTTGCTCTTGTCATCTTCCTTCTCCACTCATCTTCCATCCCATCTACTTGCTCATCGGTTAGTACTTCACCAAGCAAGTCACTAGGTGTCATGGTGTCCAATGCACCTCTAAATAGAATCTTCCTCAACATAGCAAATCTTTTGGGCAAACACATCAAGAATTTGTGCCCAAAGTCTCTATCCAATGTCTTCACACCCAAGGCCTTGAGATCATTGACAATTACTTGAAGCCTATGGAATGTGTCCGGTATGCTTTCATCCTTCTTCATCTTGAAGTTCTCAAACTCACTCTTGAGCACATATAATTTGGCACTTTTCACCATCTTTGTGCCCTCATAAGTCTCACCAAGCTTCTCCCAAACTTCACTTGCTCTTTCAAGGTCCTTGACATCCTCAAACACCTTGACATCCATGTCATTGTACAAAGTGTTCAATGTCATAGTGTTGCATTGCTTGTTAGCCTTGTCGGTGGGAGTGAGATTGGTTGGATCAAGGATTTCATAATCCTTCTCGGTCACTTCCCATACTTGGCCATTGATTGATCCCAAGTACATTCTCATGGTTCTCTTCCAATAGTCAAAATTCTTGACCCCATCAAAGAATGGAGGCTTTCCCCCAACATGGTTGAACACAACATGAGCCATACTATCACACCAAGGTTGTTAAGCCTTCAAATATGGTGACCACCGCTCTGATACCACTTGTAAGATCCTAGATGGCTAGGGGGGTGAATAGCCTATAAAAATTTTCTACAAACTCACTAAACAAACCGGTTAGTATAACAAATGGCGAATAAGCGGTTTGCACTAGCTCTAGTGGTCTTGCAAGCCTTCTAGTGACAAGACTAAATATTTCTATGATCTCTAAGTCACATAAAGTCTATGTCACTACTCTATCTAGTGAGCAATCCTAATATGGTCCTTATGCTAGCAAGAACAACTACACAAGGCAAGAGCTAGCTCTCTACTCAAAGTAAACTAGGAAGGTAAAAACAAGAGTAAGAGCGATATACCAACTCGTAGAGGATGTCAACCAATCACCGGGAACAAGATGAACAATCAATCACACGAAGGTGATGATCCACACGTCGAGACAATGAACAGGTCGATTTGTTCACCCGGAGTTCGCTTGCACACTGACAAGTTACTCTCCGGTTGTGCCGACCAACACAAGGATGGTGTTTGAGCTAGGCGGTGCCCTTGCTAGCCTCAACACACCACTCAACAAGTGTGGTACCCAAGACACGAGCAATGTATTCCTTGCACTTTGTCTTCCGACGAGGAGTGCGTAATCCTCTCACAAATCAACCGGAGGTGGCCAAGAAACAATCACCTCTTCTTGCCAACAACTCCACCATTCCTCCAAGCCGGCTAGGAGCGGTGTCTCCAAGAGAAACAAGAAACCAACCGGCTCACAACGATCCCCAAAGTGCCTCTAGATGCAAGAACTCGATGCAATACACTAGGATCAACTCTTCTCTCAAGAATGAAGCTCAAATCAAGAATGAGAGAGGAGGGAGGCTTGCTTGCTTACTCAAAGATGTTAGGAATGATTCAAATGTCCAAGAGAGAGAGCAAGAGGCAGCCAAGGGGGTATAAATACCCCTCACCACGAAATGTGGCCGTTGGGGAGAAAACCACGTTTTCTGCGGCCTGACGGGACGCACTAACCGGACTCACCAGTGAGTCCGGTCGGCGGGTCCGGTCACAACCGACACGACCCAAACAGTGCCTGGACCCCTGCCCTTGGAGCGTCCGGTCGCGCGTCCGTTCGGTGCTTCCGGTCAGCACCGGAAGCATCCGGTCGGCCCTCGGCCGAAAGCTCCAAAACATGCTCTCTGGAATTTTGACCGGACCCGCACACCGGTGCGTCCGGTCACTTCCTCCACTTCCGGTCACGCGTCCGGTCCACGCCGAGCCTGCGAAAATCCGTCGTTTCGTCGTCGTTCCTTCGCCTTTGCTCCAAACCGACTTCCGTCACTTGTTTCTTGTTGCCGACACGTCGAAGAACACCTCGACACCATGTGTTAGCTTTTTCGAAACATTTTCACCAAGTGTGGAGTTAGCTCTTTAGGTTAGAATGCATGCATATGAATTTTGAACCTAAGGGCACATGAGGACCGATATGTACGATAAGTTTCTCCTCTTTATAGTACGGCTTATCGATCCTATAACCACCCACACCCTCTATGGTGTCTTGGGTGTGAAATCAAAAGCCCTATGGTTATACCTTTGCCTTGGGGACAATTGATCTCCGAAACTTCACCGAGTTGCATGCTTGATCAACTTTTGGATCACCTCGATCCATCCTCCATGATCACCATGCACCAACTCCGGCACGACCAATCTCCAATCTAGTCAAACACTTAGCATCGAGAGATTAGTCCTTAGGTGTCACTAATTAGCCAAAACCAAACAAGAGATCTTCAATCTCCAATTGGTGACAACCCGCATAAAGGTTTTATGATTAATGTTTTTGAACATATCATGGTTGTCCAAGCATTTTGCTTACAATCATAGGATTGGACAATCATCATAGTTCGGTTTTGGTAGCATGAGCTCCCCCTACATGTATGCCACGAGTTTGGAACGAAGCATTGCATACATGTATGAATATTGAAATTGAGGATGAGCTATGTTACCAAAATGATGCTTAGGTGAAAGAAATGGACCTTTGAAGCGTGATACCAATCGGAGTTGCGCCATTTTCACCATACAAGCATCAAGGTAGCTAGATTTTCATCAAAACTCAAAGTACCACGTGAGATCACATTATGAGCAAGGTACTTGAATTAAGAGCGAAATTTAGAAAAACTAGCTCACTCCTATGCATGCTAGTTAATCAACCACTTGACAAGCAACTTGTGAAAACTAGCATACACCACACAAGCATGTATATCGAATTTAAATACATGTGCAATGAGCAAGTCATATATTAGTGCACAATCAAATGCAACATATTGTCTATGAGCTTGCTCCCCTACTTGTGTGAACCAATTGTAAATTCATGACCTTCATGAAAGATTTTCAAAAATATGTGAAATTTTTAATTTTTCCAAAACCTTTCATGCACTAATCTCTCCTCCTTTATCGACAATTTCCACAAAAAGTATGACCATGTTGTGTTATAGAAGAGAGAATAGTGCTCAAATTTGATCAAATTTGGATCACTTGTCAAACATATATTTCGGTTTGAACCAAAGACAAGCTTCTTCACACCTCATGAGAAGGGTTATCTTGCCTATGTTGAACTATATGTGTGAAAAGATAGCCAAATTCAACACTTGAGATTGCAAGCCTATAAACATGTCATATGTCATCACTAGATCAATCAAGCATGAATAGCAATAGTGATGGCATACATACATTGAAATCCTTTTATTTTCCATGAATGCTTCCTAAGGCACAAGTTATATGTCTATATGTTCTAACAAGTCCTTAGATATCATGAATGCCATGCCAACCAATGATACCTTTGCTTTGCTTGATGGAGGGGCATGTCATGGTAGTGGGGTGCATTCAACTCATGTTGGAGAAGTCAAGGATATTCAACTCATTTCTTAGCTTGTAAAACCTCTTCTTATCTAGAGGCTTTGTAAAGATGTCGGCTAGTTGATCTTCGGTGCCAATCGGTTGGATAGCAATATCACCCTTTTGTTGATGATCTCTAATGAAGTGATGTCTTATGTCAATGTGCTTGGTTCTTGTATGTTGGACCGGGTTTTGAGTCATCTTGCAAGCACTTTCATTGTCATAAAACAAAGACACATGATGGAAATCAAATCCATAATCCTTCAATGTTGATCTCATCCATAGCAATTGTGCACAACAACTACCGGCACTAATGTATTCGGCCTTGGCGGTTGAAAGTGTCACACCGGTTTGCTTCTTTGAGGACCAAGATACTAGAGATCTTCCAAGGAATTGACAAGTGCCACTTGTGCTTCTTCTATCAACCTTGCATCCCCCATAGTCGGAGTCCGAATATCCAATAAGCTCAAAGTTTGACCCCTTGGGATACCATAGCCCAACATTTTGTGTGTGCTTCAAGTACCTCAATATCCTTTTTGATGCGGTGAGGTGACTCTCTCTAGGTGAGGATTAAAATCTTGCACACTTGCCAACACCAAACATCACATCGGGCCTAGAAGCGGTCACATAGAGTAAGCTTCCAATCAATGACCTATAGTACCTTTGATCAACCATATTGCCACTTTCATCATTGTCTAAAGATCCATTGGTACTCATTGGTGTATTAATTCCCTTTGCATCTTGCAATCCAAACCTCTTGACCATGTCTCTAATGTATTTCCCTTGACTAATAAAGGTGCCATTCTTTATTTGCTTGATTTGAAGACCAAGGAAATATGTGAGCTCTCTAAGCATAGACATCTCAAATTCTTTTACCATCATCTTGGCAAACTCTTCACAATACTCTTGATTTGTTGATCCAAAGATGATATCATCAACATATATTTGCATGACAAACAAATCATTGCCAATCTTCTTGGTGAATAGAGTAATGTCAACTTTGCCCATCTTGAAGCCTTTCTTGAGTAAGAAGTCTCTCAACCTCTCATACCATGGTCTAGGTGCTTGCTTCAACCCATATAAAGCCTTGTTCAACTTGTACACATGGTTGGGATGATGGTAATCTTCAAAACCGGTGGTTGCTCAACATACACTAGCTCATTGATGAAGCCATTGAGAAAAGCACTCTTGACATCCATTTGATAGAGCTTGATGTTGTGTGCACATGCATAGTCCAATAGAATTCTAATTGCCTCTAATCTTGCAACCGGAGCATAAGTCTCACCAAAGTCAAGACCCTCTACTTGAGTGTAACCTTGTGCAACTAGTCTTGCTTTGTTTCTCACAACAATGCCATCTTCATCTTGCTTGTTCTTGAACACCCATTTGGTTTCAATGACATTGTAGTCCTTTGGTCTCTCTACCAATTCCCAAACCTTGTTTCTATCAAAGTTATTGAGCTCCTCTTGCATTGCAATGACCCATTCTTCATCCTTCAAGGCATCATCAACCTTTTCGGGCTCTTCTTGTGACACAAATGCAAAGTGTTCACAAAAGGCCGCTAGTCTTCCTCTAGTTTGCACTCCACTTGCAATGTCACCAACAATTTGATCAATTGGGTGATCTCTAGCTATGCTTGAGCTTTGGAGTATTGGGACTTGATTGCTTGAGCTTGGTTGATCACTTGTGGTTGCTTGAGATGATGTACTAGCTTGTTGTTGATCTTAAACTTGAGCATCTCTAGCTTGAGTTATTTGCACTTCATCCTTGTCATCATCCACTTGAGTTGGCCTTATATCATCAATGTTCATACCTCTCAAGGCATTTACCAATTGAGTTCCACTCACATCATTGAGATTCTCATCTTCATCTTGGGACCCATTGGTTTCATCAAATTTAACATCATGGACTTCTTCCAATACACCACTTGAGTTGTTCCACACTCTATATGCTTTGCTTGTGGTGGAATAACCAAGTAGGAATCCCTCATCACACCTCTTGTCAAACTTGCCAAGTCTTGTACCCTTCTTCAATATGTAGCATTTGCACCCAAATACTCTAAAGTATGCAATGGTTGGCTTTCTTCCATTCAATAGCTCATAAAGTGTCTTGTTCATCATGGGATGACAATACAATCTATTGATGTAGTGGCATGCGGTGTTGATTGCTTCGCCCTAAAATGATTGACTCACATTGTACTCACTAAGCATTGATCTTGCCATCTCAATGAGAGTCCTATTCTTCCTCTCAACTAGGCCATTTGATTGTGGTGAGTACTTGGCCGAAAGTTGATGCATGATTCCATAGTCATCACACAGCTCATCAACTCTTGTGTTCTTGAACTCACTTCCATTATCACTTCTCACTTTCTTCACTATGATGTCAAACTCATTGTGCACCCTCTTGAGAAATGTCTTGAAGATTGAATATGTATCACTCTTGTCATTAAGAAAGAACACCCAAGTAAATCTTGTATAGTCATCCACAATCACAAATCCATACTTATTGCCACCTATGCTTGTATATGCGGTTGGGCCAAACAAGTCAATATGAATCAAGTCAAATGTCTTGCAAGTACTCATGAAGCTCTTCTTTGGATGAGTGTTGACAACTTGCTTGCCGGCTTGACATGCACTACATAGCTTGTCCTTGTCAAAGTGAACATTCTTCAAGCCTCTCACTAGATCATGAGTCGCTAACTTGTTGAGTTGCTTCATGCCAACATGACCAAGTCTTCTATGCCATAGCCAACCCATGCTAGATTGAGATATCAAACATGTACTAATTTGTGTCTCACTAGCACCAAAATCCACAAGGTAGAGGTTGTCAAATCTAATTCCCGTGAAGATCAAGCTTGAATCTTTTGTATTCACAATCTCAACACTATCTTCACCAAAGATGCACTTGTAACCAAGATCATAAATTTGTGCCACCAAAAGCAAATTGTACTTCAATATGTCCACAAGTGCCACATTTGATAAGGTCAAATCATTGGTTATTGCAATCTTTCCAGTGCCTTGTATCTTGCCACTTTTGCTATCACCAAATGTAATAGGCTTGCTATTCTCATGAGTTGAATCAATGATATTGAACTTCCTTGCATCACCAGTCATATGTTGAGTGCACCCACTATCAAGAATTCAATGGTTACCCCCAATCTTGTAATTCACCTATAAGGAAATCAATAAGATTTAGGTATCCATTTGTCTTTGGGTCCTTGGAGGTTAGCAACCAAAGCCTTTGGTACCCAAATTGCCTGCTTTTTGGGCCAACAATGGGTGTACCAACAAACTTTGCCTTGGCACCCTTCTCACCCTTGGCAAGCAAATAACAAGAATCAAAATGTATGGAATGCACTTTGTTTGATTTCTTGTTCATGTTGATTTTAGCACATTTTTTGCTCTTGATGCCCCACTTGCTTGCATCTATTGCAATAGCAATAGAACCCATTGCTCTTCACAAAGCTAGGCTTTGGAGTAGCAAAGGCCTTCTTACCTTTCTTGGAGACATAGCCTAAGCCTTCCTTGTTAAGGGAAAAGCTTTGGCTACCCAAGCACTTTAGCAAGCGGGCATCCCCACCATAAGCCTTCCTCAAGGAGTGGGTGAGCTCATCCACCTCTCTTTTGAGAGTCTCATTCTCAACTTTTAGTGATGAATCTAAAATCACTCCATCACTACTAGTAGAGCTTGAGTGGGTTGATGTGGATGTGGAAGGAATAGATGGTTCTTCAACATCAACCACAAAGGGTTCATCTATGATGTCACATGTTGAACCAACATCCTTTTTGATGATTAAGCAAGCTTTATCATTCTTCTCTAAGAGCAAGGCATGGGCCTTTTGGAGCCTTGTATGAGCTAGCTCCAATTCCCCATTGTCTTCCTTTAGACCCTCATGGGTGGCCTCTAGCTCACTAAAGTTTTGCTCAAGAGTTTTTACACTCTTTTGCAAAGCTTTGCATTCCTTGTCCTTAGTCTTAAGCATGATATGAGTTTGCTTAAGCATCTCAAGAAGATCATCCTTAGTGGGTTCACATTCATCATCTTCATCATCACTATCATCATATTTTACTTCATTATCACTTACTTCATCATGCTCATGCAATGATATCTTAGTGGCCTTAGCCATGAAGCATGAAGGTGATGAGCCGAAGAGGGATGACTTCTTGTGTTGGCCAATTGCACTCATGACCTTGGGCTTCTCTTCCTCTTCATCGAAGGAGCCATCACTATCCCAAGAACAAACAAAAGCAACATCATTTGTTTTCTTGAATGTCATGGTCTTGCTCTTCTTGTTTGTCTTGCCACCCTTGTATGCCTTCATCTTCTCTTTTTCTTTCTTGATTGGGCAATCGGCAAGAATGTGATAAGGGCTATCACACTCAAAGCACTTTCTTGGCTCTTCATTGCTCTTGGATGAATCATTTCTTCTTCTAGAGCCTTGGCCAAACTTCTTGCTCTTCAAGACTTTGCTAAATTTCTTCACAAACATAGCAAACTCTTGATCAATCTCTTCAAGGTTGATTTCCTCATCATCTTTTTCTTGAGCCTTGGACTTGCCCTTAGCCTTGGATGATGTGGTGGCGGCCTTGAATGCCACAACTTTCTTACTCTTGTCATCTTCCTTCTCCACTCATCTTCCATCCCATCTAATTGCTCATCGGTTAGTACTTCACCAAGCAAGTAACTAGGTGTCATGGTGTCCAATGCACCTCTAAATAGAATCTTCCTCAACATAGCAAATCTTTTGGGCAAACACATCAAGAATTTGTGCCCAAAGTCTCTATCCAATGTCTTCACACCCAAGGCCTTGAGATCATTGACAATTACTTGAAGCCTATGGAATGTGTCCGGTATGCTTTCATCCTTCTTCATCTTGAAATTCTCAAACTCACTCTTGAGCACATATAATTTGGCATTTTTCACCATCTTTGTGCCCTCATAAGTCTCACCAAGCTTCTCCCAAACTTCACTTGCTCTTTCAAGGTCCTTGATGCCCTCAAACACCTTGACATCCATGTCATTGTACAAAGTGTTCAATGTCATAGTGTTGCATTGCTTGTTAGCCTTATCGGTGGGAGTGAGATTGGTTGGATCAAGGATAGCATAATTCTTCTCGGTCACTTCCCATACTTGGCCATTGATTGATCCCAAGTACATTCTCATGGTTCTCTTCCAATAGTAAAAATTCTTGACCCCATCAAAGAATGGAGGCTTTCCCCCAATATGGTTGAACACAACATGAGCCATACTATCACACCAAGGTTGTTAAGCCTTCAAATATGGTGACCACCGCTCTGATACCACTTGTAAGGTCCTAGATGGCTAGGGGGTGAATAGCCTATAAAAAATTTTCTACAAACTCACTAAACAAACCGGTTAGTATAACAAATGGCGAATAAGCGGTTTGCACTAGCTCTAGTGGTCTTGCAAGCCTTCTAGTGACAAGACTAAATATTTCTATGATCTCTAAGTCACACAAAGTCTATGTCACTACTCTATCTAGTGAGCAATCCTAATATGGTCCTTATGCTAGCAAGAACAACTACACAAGGCAAGAGCTAGCTCTCTACTCAAAGTAAACTAGGAAGGTAAAAACAAGAGTAAGAGCGATATACCAACTCGTAGAGGATGTCAACCAATCACCGGGAACAAGATGAACAATCAATCACACGAAGGTGATGATCCACATGTCGAGACAATGAACAGGTCGATTTGTTCACCCGGAGTTCGCTTGCACACCGACAAGTTACTCTCCGGTTGTGCCGACCAACACAAGGATGGTGTTTGAGCTAGGCGGTGCCCTTGCTAGCCTCAACACACCACTCAACAAGTGTGGTACCCAAGACACGAGCAATGTATTCCTTGCACTTTGTCTTCCCGACGAGGAGTGCGTAATCCTCTCACAAATCAACCGGAGGTGGCCAAGAAACAATCACCTCTTCTTGCCAACAACTCCACCAATCCTTCAAGCCGGCTAGGAGCGGTGTCTCCAAGAGAAACAAGAAACCAACCGGCTCACAACGATCCCCAAGTGCCTCTAGATGCAAGAACTCGATGCAATGCACTAGGATCAACTCTTCTCTCAAGAATGAAGCTCAAATCAAGAATGAGAGAGGAGGGAGGCTTGCTTGCTTGCTCAAAGATGTTAGGAATGATTCAAATATCCAAGAGAGAGAGCAAGAGGCAGCCAAGGGGGTATAAATACCCCTCACCACGAAAATGTGGCCGTTGGGGAGAAAACCACGTTTTTACTAGCGGCCCGACGGGGCGCACTAACCGGACTCACCGGTGAGTCCGGTCGGGGGTCCGGTCACAACCGACCGCGACCCAAACGAAGGCTCGACCCTCGCCCTTGAGCGTCGGTCGTCGCGTCCGTTCGGTGCTTCCGGTCAGCACCGGAAGCATCCGGTCGGCCCTCGGCCGAAAGCTCCAAAACATGCTCTCTGGAATTTTGACCGGACCCGCACACCGGTGCGTCCGGTCACTTTCCTCCAGCTTCCGGTCACCGCGTCCGGTCACGCCTGAGCTGCGAAAATCCGTCGTTTCGTCGTCGTTCCTTCGCCTTTGCTCCAAACCGACTTCCGTCACTTGTTTCTTGTTGCCGACACGTCGAAGAACACCTCGACACCATGTGTTAGCTTTTTCGAAACATTTTCACCAAGTGCGGAGTTAGCTCTTTAGGTTAGAATGCATGCATATGAATTTTGAACCTAAGGGCACATGAGGACCGATATGTACGATAAGTTTCCCCTCTTTATAGTACGGCTTATCGATCCTATAACCACCCACACCCTCTATGGTGTCTTGGGTGTGAAATCAAAAGCCCTATGGTTATACCTTTGCCTTGGGGACAATTGATCTCCGAAACTTCACCGAGTTGCATGCTTGATCAACTTTTGGATCACCTCGATCCATCCTCCATGATCACCATGCACCAACTCCTCAGACCGACCAATCTCCAATCTAGTCAAACACTTAGCATCGAGAGATTAGTCCTTAGGTGTCACTAATTAGCCAAAACCAAACAAGAGATCTTGACACCACTCGACAAAGCCTACAAAAAACTGTCATTTTTTGTTTTGCTTTCCATCTTGACAAACAAACACATATATAACATATATCACATCCATTCAATCACAAAACACATATATATCATATTCCACTAATCCGGCGCATAGAACACATCGATATATCACATAACACATATATTACACATGTAGCATCAATAGACAAGTCCACAAGTGCATCACTGCACTACATCAAGTCCAGTCCCTGCATCAAATTGTCCAGACAAGTCCAGAAGTCTAACTAGTCTCATCACATCATCAAGTCTAACAATAAGTTCATTCTTGAGGTGGGAAGGGTGGGAAAGGTTGATACTGAGCTGCCGGCGGCGGGAAGACTTGCTCACCACATAGAGCCGGCGGATTCGAACCCGCCGATCCAGGCTACGCAAAGAAGACAAGGTAGCAAGTGTTAGACATGATTACTTGATACATGATTACGTAGACAAGGAGAGCAACATCAAGATGTCACCGTCGCCCGAACCAACAAATCGATTCTTCGTCTTTCACATGGAGCAATCCTTGGAGGTTGAGGTTCTCACAGCAATGCCCCTCAAGAAGGAGAACGATGCGCCATCGCACCGCCGTTACCGGCAATGGTCGAAGTCCGAGCAAGAATTTCATCCGAGAACCTGCAGGCAACATAGTCGGCTGCCATCAAGCACATCCGGTCGTGACGGAGAGAATCTAAAGCCCAAGTCTATGTAGAGCGGGCCCACAATGACACGCACCACAAGCCCCCTCCCCCAACCGACACGGAGATGCTAGATCCGGCGGGTAAGGCATTAGATCCGTCCGGCCGCCGGCATATCTCTAGGCAGCCGTGAGGGGAGCGTAGATCCGGTGCAGGTGACACGGATGCGTGTCGAGAGGGCACGCAGATCGGCCCTCGTCGACCACGTTAGCGGCCACACGTAGCTCAGCGTCGGATCGAAAACTTTAGCGGTCGCCGCCCGGCGACCACCAAAACCGGTTGGCGTGGGGGCCTCATCCGGCCGAGGAGAACCGAGGGGAGGGGGCTGACCGCGAGCCGTTGGAGATTAGAAGAGGAGGTCCGGGCCGATGAGCAATCACCAGCGCGAAAAGCCATGACCGGCTCCATGGCGAAGTGCCTCACCGCTGCGTCCAAAGGAGCGGCGGGCATCCAGCGCGGGCATCTCGGCAGCTCCCTCCACCGCGGCCGGGGAGGGTGGGGGAGGAGGCGGTGCGGGCGGCGTCGGTTAGGGGTTTTGCTCGAGCCGCCACGCTGGCGTCCGGATGGTAGAGGCTGGAACTTTTGTTTTATTATTAAAAAATGTTGAATAAATGAGTGGCCATTATATATAGACTACAATGACGGTCTTGGGTAAGTCGTCGCGTGGTTTTTGTCGTATGGCACTACGCAGCTAATATTCCACAAGACAAGGGCCTAACCATATAATGCCACCGGTAGGTGCGAGATAGTCCCACACATGATGTGAGCGCTAATTAAAATCATCCCCACTTGGCAATTGGCATGTGCATGTTGCACAGCCCAGTCCATATGCAAATTAAATTGACATCGTCTTATTCGCCTAACCTAAATTACTTGCGAAAGAATCAACTGCTAAGCATTGTATGAATTAATTAACTAATCCTAACGTGCCGATCACGTGATTTTCTTGTTTCCCAAGACGCTCGGATCTAGCTCGCATTGCAGGTTGGCCTTTTCACCTTTGCCACTCCGGCCAGGAAGAAGCCGCGATGGTGCATGGTGGGATGAATGATTGCAACGAACCACCACAAAGACGCAACAAGACAGTGGCCTCGGCTCTTGAGCATAAAAAATGAATCGACGAACCACAATATCGTGCTGCTACTACACAGGAACCATCCTCTCCGGACGTGCGACAACAATTGCGTGTGCAGAATTGAATTGTATGTTATGCTTCAAATCGTACTAGATCATGGCTCTGTGCGCGGTAAGTGCTTTTTTTTTTTTTTTTTTAGAAGGAACATGTATTAATCTTGGTGCATTACACCGACCCTTTACAAAACAAAATCTCAAGAAAAGGAAAATTACAAAGAAGTACAAAACTCCCGCTCATCTTCCTCGAAGCCTTGAGAGATCCGTTCGTCACCGCCGTCGAAGCGCTTCCCAATCGTCGTGGGGCACCAGAGCCAAACTCCACAAGGTGGAGGCCGCAGAGGAGGACTTACTTCTAGGCGAATCACCGAATAAAGCGCCTCCCCAGCGCATCGGCCAACTCCCCGTACCCATGACGCATCCCTTCGATTCCATCGCCGCAACCCGAGCAAAGCTCGATTTTCACCAAAGAACATCTTCCTTGACATTAACAGGGTCAACAACATCATCACCTGAAGAAGACGACGATCGCCCCGCCCTCGACTCTGGACAGGTCTCCACGGCCTCTCCATTGACGTCGGAGAAGATCGCCATCGGAGAATGGAAGAAGCTGCGAAATTTATTCCGCTGCGTCGTCGCCGCTTTCTGCATCGCCCGGCGTCGCCAGGGAAAAACAAACCGCAGAGGAGCCACGCTCCCAGTAAAACCTAACTCCACCGCCGAACATCGACGGCGAGCAAACCCTAGACATAGGTGGACTCGACTAAGACTTTACTGGCAAACAGAGATTTGTTGAAGAGACGGACCCCGCTCCTCGTCACCGCCGGCAGCGAGGCCGGGCGAGGGAACGGGGGCCGTAAACTGTGGCGGCGGCGGCGGCGGCTCGCAAGTCGAGGCTCCCTCACGTACGGGAAAAGAAAAGTAGGAGAGAAGAGAGGTTGGGAGAGCTGTGCGCGGTAAGTGCTTCTTCAACTACAATATCACCTATCTTATCTTACAAAATACTACTCCGCACAATCGGAAGTAGCCCATTTTATTAATTTAGTCGTCACTCGTCAGCAGTGCGGACTCTCTATCCACCATTTTCAGTGACTGTAGTTGACTGTCGTTTCTCCTTTCCTCTGTGATGAAGACCTTATTTGCCGCCGGAACGGAGACCACGTCCACCACGACGGAATGGGCCATGTCGCTGCTGCTGAACCACCCGGAGGCCCTCAAGAAGGCGCAGGCTGAGATCGACGCCGTCGTGGGCACGTCCCGCCTGGTGACCGCGGACGACGTGTCCCACCCTGCGTTTTTACCGACCGGACCTAGGAAACCGCCGGGGTCCGAAACGATAAACCGGTTCGGTTACCGGTAAACCGGACGGTTTGAAATTTGAATTCAACTGAATTCAAACTGCGCCGGGCGAACGGTAAAAATCCGGTAAACCGGGCGGTTTGGAATTTATACTGCCGGTTTGAGCGGTTTTACCGAAGCGGTTTGAGCAGTTTGAACGGTTTTTTTCAAAATTCAAAATATAATTTTTTTTTATAAAATGCTAAAAAAATTCCTAAAAATACTTCATGATTTGTAGAATCCAATGATGTCAAAATTACTTAAATTTGAGTGTGTTTAGTATGTTTTTCGACCTTCATGATTTAATGGGCCTTAATGGGCGGTTGTGTATTTTTTTTTTTAAACTTAGATTTGAAATTTTTTATACCAAACCAACTCCAATTTGACAAATTTTTACACCCTTGGCTTCTATAAATCACGAACTATTTTACAGAATTTTTCAACGATTTTTTTTCAAATTTTAAATTTTGAATTTGTCTTCTTTATACCGCCGGTCCGGTCCGGTATAAACGGTAACCGCGGTTTACCGCGGTAAACCGTCCGGTAGAAAAACGCAGGTCCCACCTCGCGTACCTGCGGTGCATCATCAACGAGACGCTACGCCTGCACCCTGCCGCGCCGCTGCTGCTGCCGCACCTGTCCTCCGCAGACTGCAAGATCGGCGGCTATGACGTGCCCGGCGGCACGATGCTGCTTGTGAACGTGCACGCGGTCCACAGGGACCCCGCGGTCTGGGAGGACCCGAGCAGATTCATGCCAGAGCGGTTCGAGGACGGCAAGGCTGAGGGGCGGCTGCTGATGCCGTTCGGGATGGGGCGGCGCAAGTGCCCTGGGGAGGCGCTTGCGCTGCGGACCGTCGGGCTGGTGCTCGGCACGTTGATCCAGTGCTTCAACTGGGACACAGTTGATGGAGTTGAGATCATGACCGAGACCGGCGGGCTGACCATTTTCAGGGCTGTCCCGTTGGAGGCCCTGTGCAAGCCGCGCGAAGTTATGCGTGATGTTCTTCAGAATCTCTGACCATCTGATGGACCGACCTGTTGGCATCGTCTTAGTCGAGTCTGATAGTGTGTGACGTAGCTTCCGAGCATATATATATCAAGTATCAACCGGTGTTTTTTTTTACAACAATCATCTTTATTATTAAATCATCTACAACGAGCTGAGAGAAGAGTTACATTGGTAAGGTTTACAGATTAGAGAGCCTGTACAACATTGCATTGGTTGCCCTGATGATGATAAGAACAGGAACACTGAAAATGGGAGCCTAGCCAGCTAAAGCTTCTGCTAATGTGTTTAATCTTCTACGAATCTACTATCTACTACTCCTATAAAAATAAACCCTACTAAGATATTTCTCTCAACATGCAAGACATCCATATTAACATCCACTCAACAATCCATTAAAAGTTTTGTAAAAAACTCTCTTTTTATTTCCTGTTCTATCGTCTAATAAAAATCCGGCAAAAGCTTTTTGCCGCCTTCAAAAACAACAATTCACTAGAAGTTACAGTTATATCCAACTAACGTATATAATTATGATAGTTTCTCTTCATCCAATAACATGCATTTAATTTAAGATAGTTTCATTCATATAACTATAAAAAAATAATCTATTTTTAAAATTATTTATAATCCCCGCAGTAACGCGGGATGAAGATTTTTGAGCCCCTACGTGAGGAGTAATTGGAAAAAGATCCGAGTGAAGCGCTTCTCCTCCAGAGGATCGGTCTTGTTTGCCTTGTACGAATTGATCTTTGCTGAGTGTGTGGCATGGGTATTATTTCCCTGAAACCGGAAGTGAATTGTCTTTTTTCTCTATGGTTACAGGATGTTAATCGACCTTATTTTTTATCTACGGGACTGTCCCTATCCAACTTTTTTTTTCATGGTATTATGTTTACTTTTTTGATAAAAAGATTGTGGTGATGGAGCTAGGACGTCCACATTGGACGCCACCCCCCTACGCACGGCTCTGCCCCTCGCCCCACGCGTGGTTCACGCAAAGGACCCGCACCCCGCCGCCGCACTCGCACGGATCCTCCCCCGCTCTCAACCTCGTTGGAACCACAATGCCTCCGCCCACCTCCAGCTCGCTCCCCCCAACCTTGCTAAAAAAATACACAGGGAAAATATATGAACTGCAAAATCTAAAAAAATACATCTGCAACAAATGAGAAAAAGCTATTGCAACATCGAAGAACACATCTCGTGGAGAGGTCAGAGCATGCGGCACAAAGGATCCTTTATGGGCCGGGCCACAGCGCGAGGCCACGGTGCGGTGGGCAAGACGATGGGTTAATTAGATTAGGACGCTTTATCCACAACATTACCGGAAAATAAACAATACAATGTTCCTGGAGCGGCGCTCGCACCGTAGACCGTTGGGGTGGTGCTGGGGTCCTTGATCTGATGTTTCCACTCTGCAGCGGAGAAGGGGAGGTCGCAGCCGAGCTGGGCGAGCCGGAGCGAAGCCGTGACGGAGAAGAGGCGGAGTCCCACGTCGGTCATCGAGGCTGAGACGGAGACCAAGAGATCGGGGGAGAGAAGGAAGGGGATTGTTTTGTACATGGTGTCCACAAACATGGGAAATCATTGGTGCTCATGCTTCCAAGTAGATGAGGCATCGGCGCCCAGTGGCAGGGTTAAATTCAATTGAACACCGATATCAGTGTGGCCAGTCTAAGGCAAGACATGGCCTAACTGTATAATGCCACCGGTATGTGCGAGATAGTCAATACACATTGTGAGCACTAATTAAAATCACCCCTCTTTGGCATGTGCATGTTAGACAATCCCAGTCCATATGCAAATTAATTTGACTTCGTCTTATCACCTAACCAAATCGGTAATTGTCTTTATTTTAGATTACACGGTTTCGCAACGCAGCGCTCAACCTGCACGCACACTCACCCCTATGACACACGTACGCAAACCCTACCCCTTCGTGAGCACCTTCAAAGAACTGAGCCAAAGAATCTAGAAGTTCACGAAGTCACCACATGCGCCTCGCTGTCGACGGGGACGTCGCCTACCACATAATGCGCAGTGCCGAAAATCCTGAAATAATTCCAAGATAATGTATCGCACCTAGGATTTGAACCACGGGTGAGAGCCCCCAACCAATGGCCTTTGCCATTGCACTTTGGAGCCTAAACCTAAACAAATTAATTCGACTTAGTCTTATCACCTAACCAAAATCGGTAATTGTCTTATCTTTCGTCGTTCGGACGGCAATAAACGATTCCAGACGGCGGTAATCTTGGGCCGCGTGCATCTTCCTAGCGCATCTACTTTCCCGTGACGGCTTCGCTATGGTTTCTACATTCCCATTCGCCCCTCACTCGCACAATCCCTAAATCAAAATTGCCAAGCTTGCTATGTCTGTCGTTGTCGACCCTCACCGCATGTCCCTAGTGCTAGCGCTGGCTCCTACCCCCGCTCGTGCATCATCACGCCCTCATCGCCCTGTTGTCATCAACCTGCTGCTCCAGCGTGCCACGTCCTTGGTCCTGTTGGTGCTTCCGTCATCACCATGCGACTGTTCCGTCCTCGTCAGCCTGCTGGTGCGCCACGCCCTCGACGCCCTCCTGCTTCAAGCCCTTGTCGCCTCATAGACCTGCTGCACTATCCTTGGTAGTTGTTGACACTACTTAGTGATATCACTAAAATAACAACGGCGCCAAAAACGGTACAAAGAGCAATGACACCAAACAAAGTTGGTATGTGAAAATTACTTTGCCACTAACTAGTCATGAAGAAACCTATACTTCTAGCTATGAGACTAGGTTGTCCTCCTGCTTCAAGCCCTTGTCACCTCGTAGACCTGTTGCACTATCCTTGGTAGTTGCACTTTGCTTAGTGATATCACTAAAATAATAACGGCACCAAAATGGTACAAGAGCAATGACACCAAATAGTGCTGGTATGTGAAAATTACTTTGCCACTAACTAGTCATGAAGAAACCTATACTTCTAGCTATGAGACTAGGTTGTCATCCCTAGCTATGAACTAGAAAATATATCATGGCATAAATAAAATAAGACTAGACAAAAATAATATCATTATAGCATTTTACCTAGAGTAATAACCAGATTGTCATTTCTATTCTACCACCGGGAAGTTATCTACAACTAGAATGTGTAGTAGTAGTAACATCTTTATACAATGGAATAGTAATAAAACGATAATGAATAATGCTTCTACTCAACAATATGATTAATGTGACAATAATAATAATATGTAGGGATCAAGCATCATAAATATAAGACAAAAATTCAACAGAGTATTTAGTCTAAGGACTCACATGGAATAATATAAGGAAAACTTACTCATGAGCAACTTTCATCGGAAGCTATTACCTAACTCTAATTAGTGCAAACATCTAGCTATCATTGTTAGCATTACTACTTCATACCATACTCAAGAACCATCAACTAGGAAGGATTCAATAACGAGATCTTCACCTTCTTCGCGACACACGTCCCTACCCTTCACTATATGGGGAGGGAGGATTACAGAGGACTCAATAGGCTTGTAACCCCTACGATCTACCACACGACTCAGCATAGCGGACATTTGCAGATATAACATATATAAGCACCACGTTTACATAAGCTATAACACCTATCTTGCAAATCAAGATGAGGGCTATACAATCCTAAGTATGCAATCCATAATAAATATCTAACTCTACTAGACATATTAAAAGCAAACAATAAACATTGCAATAAATAATATAATAAAAATTTAGAACAATGTCATAGATAAACTTGAGTAATATATCAAAGATATAAATATACCTATAGAACACCTTGACGTAATATGAAGTTCGGTCGCCTTAGACTTGGAAAACCCTAATATATAGTATAATACTATGTATCTAATCTATCTAGAACTAGAACTACTCAGGAGAACTAGGGTTTGTGGCTCTCGATGACTTGATCTCTAGAACTCAGATGATGATCAACTGAATTATTAGTAATGAATTAGGGTTTCAGTGGTGAGGTCTGCTCTTGCTTATACACCCCATAAGATCTACTTTTAGGTCGCTTGTGAGAAGGTTCTGGAAGCAGGACACGTGGCTCCACAGGAGCAAGCCACCCAGCCCCACCTGGCAAGCCGCCTAGCCCCACCTGCTGGCGTGTGGGCCCCAGCTTGTGCGAGCTGTCTCCTTTTGTCCTTTAGGTCCCTAGAATTTTTCCCCGATCGTCTTGTTTCGCCCTTTTCTTCTGTTTCTCTATTTCTCTTCTTTTCTTCCTGTTTTCTAGAATTACCCTGCAAAAACTGAGTATGCAACAAAACTTGTGAAAATTATTAGTATAAACCCTATCTTTTAGTTTTCTTGTTCTTATATGTTCTATTTATTTATGGCAAAAGTTGACGCTATCCACCGTCCAGTAGTCGACTCTAGCTTCCGGGTTCGCATCACCCTCGCCCAAGACACTCGATGGTGCCCCAATTGTCAAATTGAAGCTGCTCGCCAGCGCCGCCCCCGTCCAGGCTGCTCACCGGTGTCACCCATAATTGTTGGCGTCGTGGTTGTGCTCATCCGCCTGTCGCGGCCACAACTGAGTGTCTGCGCCGCCACTGAGCTCCACATCCACAACCTCCGTGCACTCCGTGGCATCTAGCTCCACACCATTAGTACCGTAATTCCGCCTCCTGGTAGGTCATGGTTGCCAACGACGTCGTGTCCTTAAGTGTTTCTGACTTGTGTTTCAATTGTACATCTTCGGATGATTCATTTGTTTTTTCTGAATGTTTGAAAAGTAAATATTGGTATATGTTTGAAACACATGTTTCGAGTGTTCCATTAGTTTTCAAACTTATGTTGCAAAAGTGTTCATCCTGTTATTTCAAAAGTCGATCTCAGTGTTTTTTACACATGTTGCAATGGCTCCATACCTATGTTACAATAGCATGTTGCAAATGATTTAACCGGGTTGTTTCACAAGTAAATCATATGTTTCGTGCCCACCGTTTTTTGCTTGATGTTGCATGTTTCAAAACTCGATCCCGTTGTAGTCAACCTCGTGTTTTTGCACATGTTGCAATGGCTCCATACGCATGTTTCAAGAGCATGTTTTCAGTTGTTTATTTGTTTTCATATTGATGTTGCAAATGATTTATCTCGTTTGTTTTACAAGTAAATCGGAGCCGATGTTATGCATGTTGTTCCTAATCGTTGCCGCTACTGGGAAGACGGGGTGAGCCGCCCGTTGTTTTCTATTTCGTGGCTCGGCGGTGAAGTAGTGACGGACATGACCGGCGCCGGAGGATGGGCAGTGGAATCGTACGGCTGAGGTGAATGGCGCGACGCAACACGACGGCGAAATGGCGGCCGGATCAAGCCACACGGCGGAGGAGACCGGCACGGGCAGATCTGGTGACGGTGTGTCTATTTTACGCATGTAAGGATGGACGGATTAGGGCGGGATTGGATGGGCTCAGGTTTTTGATGGGGCGTCGTATTCCTATTGGGTGGTTCGGCGTCCAAACGCTGTCTGGTTCCGGAGGTTCGGGCGCTATCATCGCCGTACCAATATTACTTGCAAAAGAATCAGCTGCTCAGCATTGTATGAATTAATTAACTAATCCTAACGTACCGATCATCTGTTTTTATTGCAGGCTGGCCTTTCACCTTTGCCACTCCGGCCACGAACAAGAAGCGGTGGTGCATGGTGGGATGAATGATTGCAATTGCAACCACCACAAAGACGCAACAAGACAGTGGTCTTGGCTTTTTTGTGAGCATAGAAAATGCATCGACGAGCCACAATACCGTGCAGTGTGTACTACACAGGAACCATCCTTCCGGACGTAGTACGTCATCAATTGCGTCTGCAAAATTGTTTGATATGCTTCAAATTGCGTATATGTGTGTGTGTATCTATGCAGCTATGGCGCCACACACACTGCCACACAACCTCCAAATTACGTTCTATCAATCGACTAGAAGAAACACACACCAGTCAAGCCATCGCTAGGCCTGACATGGATAAGGCCTATATCGCCGTGCTCTCCGCCGCCTTCCTCTTCTTGGTCCACTATCTCGTGGGCCGCGCCGGCGGCGGCCGCAAGGGCAAGGGGTCGCAGCAGCTTCCGCCGAGCCCTCCGGCCATCCCGCTGCTCGGCCACCTTCACCTTGTCAAGACCCCGTTCCACGTGGCGCTGGCCCGCCTCGCGGCGCGCTATGGCCCGGTGTTCTGCATGCGCATGGGGTCCCGCCGCGCCGTGGTTGTGTCCTCGCCGGAGTGCGCCAGGAGTGCTTCACGGAGCACGATGTGACCTTCGCGAACCGCCCACTGTTCCCGTCGATGCGGCTCGCGTCCTTCGACGGCGCCATGTTCTCCGTGTCCAGCTACGGCCCGTACTGGCGCAACCTCCGCCGCGTCGCCACCGTCCAGCTCCTCTCCGCGCACCACGTAGCGTGCATGACCCCGTCATCTCCACGGAGGTGCGCGCCATGGTGCGGAGGATGGGTCACGCTGCCGCGGCCGCCCCTGGCGGCGCCGCGCGCATCCAGCTGAAGCGGAGGCTGTTCGAGGTCTCCCTCAGCGTCCTCATGGAGACCATCGCGCAGACCAAGACGTCCCGCACCGAGGCCAACGCCGACACGGACATGTCGCCTGAGGCGCACGAGTTCAAGCAGATTATCGACGAGCTCCAGCCGTACATCGGCACGGCGAACCGGTCGGACTACTTGCCGGTGTTGCGGTGGTTCGACGTCTTCGGCGTTAGGAAGAAGATCCTTGATCTTGTGAGCAGAAGAGACGCGTTCTTCAAGCGGCTCATCGACGGGGAGCGGCAGAGGCTCGACGATGGCAAGGAGAGCCAAAATAAGAGCATGATTGCAGTGCTGCTCACTTTGCAGAAGTCAGAACCAGAGGTCTACACCGACACTGTGATCATGGCTCTTATCGCGGTGAGTGTTTCTTCTGCAACATTTTCTCCGTCATTTTCTCTGTCATTAACATAGGTGAGCAAGATTATCACCTATGTTAATCTTGACGGAATAGTATAATAAGAAGCAGCCCATTTTCTCTGTTTAGTCGTCAGCGGTCATTTTCTCCGTCATTTTCAGAGACTAGTGTTGAGAATCGTTTTGTCCTTTTTCTCTTTGATGAAGACCTTATTTGGCGCCGGGACGGAGACCACGTCCACCACGACGGAATGGGCCATGTCGCTGCTACTGAACCACCCGGAGGCCCTCAAGAAGGCGCAGGCTGAGATCGACGCTGTCGTGGGCACGTCCCGCCTGGTGACCGCGGACGACGTGTCCCACCTCGCGTACCTGCAGTGCATCATCAACGAGACGCTGCGCCTGCACCCCGCCGCGCCGCTGCTGCTGCCGCACGAGTCCTCTGCAGACTGCAAGGTCGACGGCTACGACGTGCCCCACGGCACGATGCTGCTGGTGAACGCGCACGCGGTCCACAGGGACCCCGCGGTCTGGGAGGACCCGAGCAGATTCATGCCAGAGCGGTTCGAGGACGGCAAGGCTGAGGGGCGGCTGCTGATGCCGTTCGGGATGGGGCGGCGCAAGTGCCCTGGGGAGGCGCTCGCGCTGCGGACCGTCGGACTGGTGCTCGGCACGCTGATCCAGTGCTTCGACTGGGAGGCAGTTGATGGAGTTGAGATCATGGCCGAGAGAGGCGGGCTGACAATGTCCAGGGCTGTCCCTTTGGAGGCCATGTGCAAGCCGCGTGCAGCTATGCGTGATGTTCTTCAGGAGCTCTGATATATATAATATTAATTTTGGCATATGCAAGGTTCTCACTCTATTGGTGTAATAAGTTAGGTATCTGGGAGACCACGCTAAATGGGCCAAGATGATGGACCGGACCGATTTCACGGTTATTGTAGCGTGTGCACTGTAACATCGCGAATTACACTTGGCTGGAGGAGTAGTACCACCTCGCCAATCTAGGAAGAAGCAAGCCAGCTTAAAAGCTTCGTCCTGGGGGGTTGATTAATTCCGGTTGTAACCTTTTTTGCGTGAAGCGGGGGCGACGAAAACGCAATTAATTAACAGGTGTGGGTTCAGTCAATGTGTAGAGTGGATCTTAGACGTCACCCGCAGGTCGGGGCGTTATAGTATCTCTACATTTACTATAACATACTAGTATAATGCCTCGCGCTTAACGCAACGGTTTTGTCCGTGCAATTCACATGTAAATAACTCAATCGCATGTAAATCACCAAACAAGGCATTTTTCAATAGATTAAATCACACACAATTATTATATATAATAAACCAGGTATAGTCTTTGCAATTAAAACAAAGTAAAATATAAAGTATCTTGAATGCACTTGTCCATAACAAGCCTTAACAAAGTCACGTGTGACATATTAAAACAAAGTAAAATATAAACTATGAGGCGACCTGTTGGGTGTGCAGGACTGTGTGTATTATGATGCATTGCCTCACGTGCACTATTTCGCATATCCCTTGCATAATCCCGTTTTTTTCTGCAATAGTTCCATCCTTTTTGATTGCTCCATATGGTTGTACCTCTCCCTCATTAGTAGGTTCTTGACACTTGAACTGGCCCCTGAGGAGTAATTTATCTTTATTTTTTTATGGTGGCATATGTAATAGTAGAAGTTGTAAAGAAAAAAGATTGAATCATAGATAGATAACATACAGTGTCACGTACCTGGATTCTGAATTTCCAGGGATCCTCCAGATGACCCCACAGAAGGCCTCCGGTGACTCATTCGGACGTAGTTATCATTTCGATGTAACCATTGCGGAGAACTATCCGGGTCTTGATTTTCTTTGTCTTCAAACTGATGAAGACGGCCCATGTCATATTATTGTCAGTACAATTGAAGGTTGGGGCAGAGACGCTCCCCTCGTGCAATGGCTGCAAGACGTTTGAAGAATTTGTGCCATATATGGCGTTAGGATGGCTCCAATAGGGGTAGTCTGCGGACACTGCATCCCTGCTCCAGCATTGGTAGGACATAGATGAAGGTTCATGAACAAAAGGAACACCTTTCATTGGTAGGGTTAACATGAAAGAATAGTGAACAAAGTGAACCTGGTTGATGTTGTCCATTTGTGTCAGAGTTTCGGGGGCACGGTATTCACGCTGCCTCTTATTCCTCTCCTCCCTTTGCTCGATTGTCTCCTCAACCCTTTTTCTGGCGCGGTACTCACGTTGCTTCCTATTTTTTTTCCTCTCTCTTGCGTTGTTCTTCGCTGCAAGTAGTTGCCATAGTGGTGTTGATATATGCCGCGTACAAATATGTCCTGTGGCAATACGATTTACACACGTGCCTGGTTCCCCTGTGTTGGTTACGTTGCTGAGCGCAATGCGTCCCTCTCGTGGCGTCCCCATTTTTAGTGGTGTCCTGACACGCAATGCACCATTTTTATATACAAATGAGATTCTGATGAAACCCAAAACGTTGAAGCTAAACTCTCAAAATGGTAATATAACAAGGCTAATAGTAAAAGTGATATTATCTTTGTTTCAAAAAACAAATACAATGGTTGTTAAAAATGCCAAGGCAACACATCAGACTCATTTCTTTATGAAATTTGAGAAGACATCACAGAAATATCTTGTCACCTAGTAGCAAAGGTAAGTTAAGTTCTTTAGTCATTTCTTTGAGCACCATTGCAAAAATAGAGCTCTACATGACAGATTTATATGCCACTTTATTTAGAGAGTAATAATAAGTATGTTGAAAATAAATATTCTCATAAGCACTGGTTTTGCTTAAGAAGCAATCTAATCTTAGCAGTACTTCTGCATATAGTATAGTCCTTTGTGACCTTAATACAGTGTTCCTGCAGGAAATGAACTCAGTGGCAGTGAGTTGGAGCTCGAATTGATGTGTCACTCTGAAAACACCTTATTGACAGCATCTACCAAAGCAACCCATCCAAGACCCAATTTTGAAGAAAGCAGTAAACAAGTGACAGAGAATATGATCAAGCACATACCAGGCAACGTATATTCTTCTGATCTGAGAATTGAAAGAAAAATAATTCAGATTACTGTACAGAGGTCCACTTTCAGGCAACGTTTCCAGATTCTGCAATATTCAGCCAATACATTATCACCAATCCATCCCATGCACATTCCAATGCTATCTGCATTATCTTGCACTGCAATTAGTTTGTACTGTCTACTACACCAACGAACCAAAATTAAATCATTTAGAAAATATCAAATACAATCACACAGTATGCACAACTCACTTTCTATCTGAAGCTGTTAACTGGTACATGCTCATTGCTGTGAGGATAGGCTACTTCAGTAATGCTAGAATGATAGAAACTCAGATAGAAAGACTAATTCATCAGTCAGTCAGTAATGTAGTAGAACCTTTACTCAGATCCAAAAGTATGCAGGTTCTGTTATCAGATAGTTTAATTGGACCATGCATGAGTACGGTACCGAATTAATATTTTTCAAAAGTGGTACTCAGATAGAACTAAAACAGTGTTCTGAGAAAAAAAATAAAACGAAGATTACGTCACGTGATTTGTCAACCAACGTGATCAGACATTCAGGCTGCATCAAATGCAAAACAGCAGTAACATGTAGAAGTTGCGGATTGTCGACTGTAGGACACCAATCTGAACTGACTAATTGCATGGATGGCCTGGCTTTTTGGTAGATTAGAAAAAAGGATATGAGGCCTTTATCTTCTACGGAGGAGCAAGGAGGTCGGACCGATAGAAATTAGGCGAGTAATTTGTACCGATCTGATGAAACAGGCCGTCGAGGATTCTGATGAGAGATTGACACGAATTGTATCGCCTGGTCCGCCCCTCCTCGTCCGCCTGGTCCACCCTTGCTCGTGGTACGTTTCGGGGCGGCTGCACACGGCGGCTTGCCGCGGCTGTGGGCGGATGAAATGAACGCAGGTCTGTACAACGCCGATCAGCGGAGCGCGAGGCAGGCAAAGTCGTCGGAGTCCTCCAGGCTGGTGCGGCTGCCGCGGAGGCCGAGGAGGAGTCGGCACCCTCGTCGCTGGGATTTTGGAGCGACTGGAAGGGGAGTTTTTGGAAGGATCCGATTGGGAAGGCTACGATGCGTGCGTCAATAACGGCGGCGTGGCCGTGGGAGGGGCAAGGAGATTAACGCGCGGTGGGAGTGGGATTAACTTACACAATCAACCATGACCCTTGGATTATGAATGAAGTAAAGAGAGATAAAGGCGAGATTGAATCTGGAGGGTCCGTTTTAAAAGATTTTGAATTTTTTGTAGACATTTGTTTCCATTTGTAGCCTAGCAAAGTTGGTGCATTAATAGGGTAGATAGATAAATACAACAAAAGTAAGACCTCGGTTTGGTGCGTTAAAAGTTTCGCCTCACTTTTTATCCTACCCGTAACCCCCGCCTGCCGGGCTTGTGCGACCATGTCTTCCCCCATCGGGCGCCTCGCCCTTCCGTTCCACCATCGCGTCGTCCCGCCCGCGCTGCGCCCACCGCCTCGCATTGCGATCTCCCGCCCAGCGCCGCGACCGCCTCGACTCCACCGTTCGTGCCACCGCCTCGCCGCCCGTTGAATGCATTGTCGCCACGTTTGTGCGTCTATGCGACGACCGCGCCCGCCCGGAAACACTTGCCTCGGCCTCCACGATGTTGTACCACCATCCTCTTCGCCATTCTCCCGTGCCGTGCCCAGATCCGTTGTGTTGGGCCGCCGCGCCGCCGCCTCTATAGTCTATGACATTGGACACGTGCCGGCGCCTCGACGACACCAAAGGCAGTGCAGCAACTTGGCATACGGTTTGAACTCTCGTAGACCATGTTTCAGTTTCCTTGCCCTATGGTGTTTGATGAAATGTCCCTTAAACTATTGCAACCTTATTTGATAGGAGAAGTTGGCATGTCCATTGCATCTCGCTTTGTTCACTTGATATTGGTGTGTTAGTACGAGCAGGAAACTGGTTCCGATGTTGGCATGTGGGTTAGCCTCTTCAAAAGCATGTGGGTATCTCTGTCCAAGTTCTATTGCTACTTGAATTATCAACCTCCCAAGAAATAAAGATTTGGGCCCTCGTGGACTGCATGATGCATTCCCCCCTCTTTAAGATGGAATATACAACGTCTTGTATTTTGTTAAAATGTAAAAGTCAAATTTACTTGGGAAATACATATTTGGTTTGACTAATTGAACTTGCAAAAGTTCAGGAAATGGACTATCTGACTATAAGTACCATAACAAGGGAAATAGAGGAAGTGCCTAGGCATGAATGTTTCAGATGCTTTGATGGTTAGATCTTGTAGTAGTTCATGTGGTCACACATGACATTTTTATCTTTGCCATATGTCCAAAAATGCTAAGAATATCATGTTCTCTAAAATTGTCTCTACATATGGTGTTCGGGTTAGTGTTAAGTTGCATGCACCAACCAGTTCAACCTAAAAAGCTTAATCTGATGGGGAGAGGTGAAAATTTTCACTTATATTTCAAAACTCCCCTCATGTCGAGGCTCTGGCAAGAGATCTCAGCGACGCGAACCTTAGACATGGAATAGAAGCGAGCAACAATTATTTTTATTTAATTGCGCTAACCAAGATTCAAACTCGAGACCTCGGCTTTGATATCATGTTATGTTGCATGCACCAACCAGGTTCAAAAAAAACTTAAGGCGATGGGAAGAGGTGGACAATTTCCTTATATTCCAACAGGCAACGCCTACCTGAGCCAAGGCAGCGGGAGCCCAAAGCAGCATGCGCGAGCGCTAGGACCCATTACAAGAGAAAAGACCCACGGCCCACTCGCCGCTTCGCATCAACCAAGCCCAACAGCGTTGTAGAATACGTTGTCGCCGGCGTTGTCGGTAACTCGTCAGGTTCCTGACAGGACGGACCTCGCTGCGCCATCGAGTCAACTCGTCAGGCCACAGAAAAGCAGGCAAAGGAGGTTGCGTTTCCACTGCTTGCACCCGCGTCTGTATTCCCCAGGTGACGGCGAGCTAGCCGAGCTGGCCTTTGCCGACTGCGTGCTGTGATGGTGGGGAATGGGCAACCGGCGAGCCCAAAGCCACATGCGGTGCTGAAGCCGAAGGGGACAGGTGTGCCAGCATCCTCGAGCAACCTACACTACCTGTCATCGCTATGGTCGCGCCCCACATCAACTCTGATGCAGAGGTAGACTTCGCATGGTAGTTGCACACGGTGTATTCGACGGAATGCCAGTGAGGTACGTACATCCTCAATGCTAACATCCGTTATGTGTGATACTAGAAATGGAAGCAGAGCTAGAGCTCAGGATATGATGGCTTAATTGTGACCATTAGTTACAACTTACAGGCATTCGTCATATATTGCATTCAATCTACAGTTGCAAACTTGCAATACCTACAGCTTGTAGTGAAAGCGATACTAATTTCATAACACGACCTGATCATAGGCACAGCAACTCAATACGTGGATTATACTGTACAAGTACCTCATGGTATTATACAATTTTTTATGATCGATGTCTCAATAAGATAAGAGCAGACAAATTGCATTGCACTTTTACATTTCGCTACATAAATCATCGTTCTCTCATAAAACATGTGTTTGATATCCATCATTTGGCATACTCTGTCAGGTAATTATTTAATATTTCAATAATCAACATTTTTCATATTTTCCTATTTCAGAAAACAATATTATTGATTGATAGTTCTTATCATCCGAGCAGCGAAGAAGCACACCCTGCTCCCCACATGCATCGCGGACTGGCCCAACACAGGAACGAACGCGGCAACGCCGACCTCGCCTGCGTCGCGAGCGGCTCCCGGCGGCGTGGCAGGGGCGAGCCTGGCTGCCTCCTCCCTCATCGACCGGTCCTTGCTCATCTTTGCCTCCTGTCTCGCTGCGCCATACCCGCTGCTTGGGAGTTGGCCATGCCGGGTGTGCGTAGCCTCTTCCTCTCCGTCGGCGGCAGCGGCGCAGCTTGGCGACCAAAACTGGCAGCAGGTCACCGTTTTCTCCTGCCGGCACCGTGGGAAATAGAGAGAGAAACTGCGCAAGTAGCAGCTCGTCCCTTCCTCCTGGCCATCTCGCTGTGCCAAGCATGCATGTCCTGTCGTTCTCCTTCCTAGCAAGCGTGAGTGCCACCAAGCCGAGGCAACTGACAGGCAACTCCATGCCTGTTGCACCTGCTTGAGGAACGCCACTAGGCTGTTCGATGAAATGCCCATTCAAAACCTCATTTCTTCTACCTCTATGTCTGATGAAAGCTACAAACAAGCTCCACAAGCTAGAAGATGGATGATGGTAAGTACGAAAGATATTACTTAAGTGCCTAAATTCTGAGCTGTGGCATGTATGTGCCAGCCCAATCGTTTCATTGCCTGTATTTTTCTCCTTTCTAAAATATCACTGAAATTTTAAATATCTACTACAGCCTACAGGTATTAGCACTGGCAAATGACAAATGGTGGCTCTGATCTCCAGCTATCCTAAGCTGCTTCCACAGCATATATATGCCAACTTGGTACCTCTCTGTTTCATCAACTCTATTATATTTATTCTTTTTCCTGATGCTAAGACAGATGAGGTTTAACACTGCAGCCACTAGGCCTGATAATAAAGCTTCTTTTAAATGTTTTGTCTAATGTAAGAAGCTTTTGTTTGGTTCACTATGCAATAAAAGCTCAAATAAATCAAACCATTAATCCTTCTAAATTTTCCTCAATTAATCCAATCAGATTTCAACCAACAGCCCCACCACACAAGCTGATTGCAAGAGACCATGGCAATGACTACAAATTCATCATAACTTTTGGAGTAAGTATTTTCCAATTACTTTTGTTGGATTGTACTATTTCGATTTTTACATACCTTCATGACCTGCATATAAAAAAATATTGTTCATAACTCAGTTACTATTTTCTCTTCAGGATAAAATGTATCCCAATCTCTGATAGATGCCTCCACAAAATATATGCAACTACATCCTGTGTCAAATTGATAGCTTCTGAGTTTCTAGCAACTGAACAATAAAACACATGAAGATACATCAATCTCATATCTAAAAGCAGGCTTGATGGCTGCCAATCCAGCTGGCAGGTATGCAAATTACATTGTTCACCATATTTCAGTTATATATAGTTAGATGTGCCGTTTCTAGATATTTTGTGATGATGATTTTGTACCGTTGCAGTTATCAATTCATCCCTACCAATGTGGTCATTTTGTAAAATCTAATCACTTATATGGTTTACTTTGTGTTGCCTGAGCCCAGAGATTAGGCAGCCAGCAGCACAAATGCATAGTAGCAGGCAGGCATGTAATTGGCTACACAGCCTGCCACTAGCATCAATTAAGTACAAGCCAGAAGGCAGCTCAGGACTCAAGCAAGCCAGTTCTGATTTGGATGTCATTAAACAATTTAAGGCTTTTAAGCTAAAACTGTAGCCTCTTCAATTGTGCAGCAAGACATGAGAGGCCTCGATTTATGTGATTGAACACCCATGAAATTGAGTCCTCTTAATTCTATTTCCATTCATTCTAAAAAAAATATGATACTTTTGCTTTGGTTTCCATGGACATGACATCACTCTTAAACCACCGAACTTGAATAAATGGAGTGGCCCGATCAAGGAGACCGTAGCCGGTCATGGCGACCTACACTTAAAAATATCTCTCTTAATATTCCGCATCATTAAATAGATACATCAATACCTTTTTAAAATATTTCCATCATAAAATAGATACATCAAAGTGTGTCTCTTTTAATATTTTGCATCATTAAATAAATACATCAAAGTGTATGCAATCCTTTCTACTTCATGCAAGCAGCGAAGGACCATGGGTCGCTCTCTCCGCCCGCATACTGCAAACGCATGCCCTCGGCACTAGCCTAACATAGGCAACCGCGCGGCAATCTCGTCAAACTCTATATGGATCGACATCTTTGAGTCTTATCATGAGCTCATGTGCAAGGATTTGGGATTCGGCCCTAAAGGCCCGAAATTCGGTGAAATTCGTCCATTCCGAATCACCGAGATACTGGTAATAATCCCCTTCACTCCTCTCCGCTACTGGTAATCCCCTTCACTCCTCTCCAAATCACCGAGCTACTGGTAATCCCGGAGTCGCTGCTAGCTACTGCTTTGGTGCTCACCGAGATATTTTGCATTCCGAATCCCAAAACCTTGGGCGCATAAACGCGCGGTGTTACGGCTTCTCGAGGAACTGTAAGACTATCCGCACTCATATTTCTCTATTTACTTCCTCTATACATCCTGGTCATCAAGATTTCCTCCTTTACAGTACTTTCTCCTGCACTCATTCATCATTTATATCTTTACTCTATACCAATTATCATCAATGAGTCCCATTTATAATTTTATCCAAATATACTCATTTGAGATCTAGTTTTGAAGCATTTATTGAAAACAAATTTAATGGTGTAAGCGAATTTAATTTGGTGCTTTAATTTGTGAGCTATAACATTTTTTAGTTATATAAATGATAGGGCCCACCGTTTGCATGGTCACCTCTCACCACTCTCTCCCATTTGAGATCTGGTTTTGAAGCGTTTATTGAAACAAATTTAATGGTGTAAGCGAATTTAATTTGGTGCTTTAATTTGTGAGCTATCAACATTTTTTTAGTTATATAAATGATAGGGCCCACCGTTTGCATGGTCACCTCTCACCACTCTCTCCCATGCGCCCGACAAACCGGTTCCGGGATAGTACACCCGCGCAGGCGCTAGATATACCGAGGGAGCGCTTGTACCGGGGAACATGCAGAACACCGCTGCAGAGAATTTTTCCGCTATACTGGTGTCGTGGCGTTCACGTGGCCTAACAGGATGGCTTTAGCGTCACCGGTGCAGACAGTCTATAACGGCAGTCCCAACGGCAATTAATAGGTCGTTTCTATCGGCATTAAAGAGACATCCACGTAAGAAAAAAACCGACGTGGCAAGAAAGTTAACGAAGAAAGAGAGTGATCGGTGAAGAAACCGTTTCGCCTGCAAGGAACGACGTCGACGCTAGGAACGAGGCTCGATGAAACGACGGAAGCACCACTGGGGAGAAACGACTCGTTTCTATCCGCATTCATGGGGATCGAGTGCGCCGCACCTCCGTGTGCGCTCGCCCGCCGTTGCCGCCGTGCTTGCTCATCCGCGCCGTCGTGTGCTTTCGCCAGAGCAGCGACCTCGCTCGCCGTGCTCGCTCGTCCGCGCCGCCGCGTACGCTCGTCGGAGGACACGTGCTCGCTCGTCCGCGCCGTTGCGTGCGTCAGCCGGAGCAGCAATCTGGCTCGTCATGCTCGCTCGTACGCGCCGTTGCGTGCGTCCGCAGGAGCAGCGACCTCGCTCGTCTGAGGACGTCTTGTCCGCGCCGCCGCGTGCGCTCGCCGGAGCTTTTGTTGATGCGCTTGGCCGCGTTCCCGGCGTAGCACACGCACTTGTTTGAAAAATGCTCTGCACAGCGGCCATGGAGGTCAAGCAAGAAGACACCGCTGATGTAGACATGTAGAGCTGGGCGACCTTCTTCGATCTGTCCGGATACTCCACGCTAGCAAGAGCCCCATAGGAGAATGGAAATCTCTCGAGATAGAGAACGCGGTGGTGTGACTTGCATAGCGTGATTTCTTCATTTGGTGGTAGGATTTGAGACAGGAAGAAGAGGATTTGTTCTTCTGCGTAAGGAGAGAGAAAGAGCAATGAACCACAGGACAAAAGGACGGGTGCGGCATGGTCTTCCTACACAGAACACAGGAGAGTGCTTGGCTCCTTGCCGCAGGTGATCTTGCTCAGTTTTTAATAGATGTTGATGCTCATTAAATTTTATTACTTAGAAAGGGAGAGGACAGTAAAATATTTATTGTCTTGGACTTTGAACCATTGTAGGAGATGGTTTCTAGTAATCATTTTTGCTGACGTGGTTGTCTTGGACTTCGCGCCGGGTGTCTCGCCGTTGGGACTGCCCTAAGTGGCCGAGGAACGGGATGGCTAGAGGAGGGCCCGTTGGCTGCAGTTGCTTGCTCGTATTCTTGCCGTGGCCGCGGCTGAGGAGGCGGTGGAAAAGATGAAGAAGAACGACAGGACGACAACGTAGGCCGGCTCCATGTTTTGCTGGGACGGGTGGGAGTTGCTCACTTGCTTGAGTGGCAGTGTGGCACATGTGGCTGTGCTGGGCTAGTGCAACCTACTCTACCAGAGTATAATATAAATAGTACTAGTTTTTTTTTTTGAGAATTACACGTACACAACGCAGACACTCACACGCACGCACACTCACCCCTATGAACACACGTCACGCAAAACCCTACCCCTATGAGCATCTCCGAATGACCGGGCAGCCGGGCAGATCTGGGAGATTCTCGAAGTCACCACACCTCGTCGTCGACGGGAACGCCGCTACCACTTAATGCACAACGCCGGTAAATCCCGGGAAAATCCCAAGAAAAGGTGCGCGCCGGGATTTGAACCCCGGTGGGTAGCGTCCCCACCGGACCGTCCCTACCATTGGACTATAAGCCAATTCGCATATAAATAGTACTAGTTGCCGTGCCTACATTGTTAGACTTCAGTGTTTGCTTCTATACATCGGATATATTGGGCCCGTGGTAGACTTCGTGTTTTTGGGCCTTGTTTAGATGGCAAATTTTTAGCACCGAATGTCACATCGCATAATCAGAAGACGTTTCGTTTGTTAGTGGTAACTATCATCCTATCATGGAGTAACTAGACTCAAAAGAATCGCCTCGCAATGTACATCTAAACTATGTAATTAGTTATTTTTTTTATCTACATTTAATACTCTAAACATATGTCTTTTTGGTGTATTTAATGTGATGTGATGGAGAGAGAGTGGGGAAAAAGTTAGAAATTTCTGCCAACTAAACGTGGCCTTGATTCTATTACATTCTACTGTTCATCATGGTAGAGCAGTGCTGTCTCTACTAGTGAAATAGGTCTGCTCCACCGGCGGCAAGTAAAGTTTGACTTAAAAAGGCACGTGCTGTTGAGAAGAGCGCTTGGGCAAATAAACGTCCAAACATGTGCGCTGAAGTTTGAATGAATATTCTAAAGGCACTGTGAAAAGCTAAATCAATCAGATGGTCTCAATTCTGATCCGTATCTTATCTAAATAAAAAGAAAAACTCTGAAGTCAGAACCATGCATCTGACATTCTGGATTTTCCAAACCATGCATATTCCCAAGTCGTCGTGAGTCGTCACCCAAGCAGATAGTATGTGTTTGAAGTCTACTCCCTCTGTCCCCAAATTAAACGCAGTTTTGGATGTTTGTGTCACAAGTTTTACTCGATTTATAGAAAATACGTACAATATTTAAATCTTCAAATAAATTTGTTAAAAAACTAGATCAAAAGATCTTTCCAATGATATTAATTATGTAATATAAATATTAATTATATTTTAAAATATAATTGCCGACAGTTTTTTCTTGGGAAGCGAGAACTACGTTTATTTTGGGACGGAGGGAGTAGAAAATGACGGAGGAGATTGCAAAGTCGATCTACCAATGTAGATCTCATTGCCGTTGTGATCCTGAAAATCGTTGATCTAACAATTCTAGAGCTTTCTGATTCTGATGTCGATCTTTGGTTGAATTTCCATGTGCTTCCATGTCGCTTAGTGATACTAATTTTTTTATAGGACAATTCAAGAGGTGAGCAGCTCTACATATTTCCCAGGTCTCTTCAGATATTCGTAACTCCAGCTCCAGGTTCATCTCTGATCTCTCTCCATGCAAACCACGCTAAACCTTTATATTAAGCTCTTTTGCAATCATTCACCTTAACAGTAATCTTGTCATTTGTTCCTTCTTTAGAAATCCATGAATTTTTGTGATATGGACCTGTAGTCTTTATATGGTATGAAATAAGCTCAATGTTGCTTTTGATTTAAATTAGTATTGTTTATGCCCTGCATCCCTGCACCGAAAGAAGTCTTCATGGACTATCTATTTCCAAACATGTACATCCATGTTCCTTTTTCAGTTTTGGAATATGATATAACACGATTCTTGATGAAGAAGTAAAGATGTTTATAAACCCCTCTAAAGTTACGTGTTTCCCTTTAGTTTGACATTTTTGTTGTGCAACCTCTTGTACGTACTTGCATTCAAGCAAAGGATTAGACAAAAAAATGTATATGCAGTTGTCATCGTGAATGAAATACTTCTGGTTTCATGATATGTGGGTTGATCTCAATCTGAATGAATACTTCTGGTTTCCTGATATGTGATTTTTTTATCTCAATGGGCTGAAAGTGAACGGTGCATATTGTCTTCAAGTACCTCAATGTTTTGGTGCGTTTTGCGGAGGTTGAAAAGGGCCAATATACTGGTATGTAATTCTGTCGGAGATGTATAGGGTGTGTTTGGTTGTGGTGCCCAACGTAGCATGGCTAGCCAAGCCAAGCTAATTTGAGCCACTTTGCCAATTGTTTAGTTGCTTCTTGTTTTGGTAGCCCATTGTAGCTCGGTTTTGAGGTTGGAGTGTTTGGTTAGCTGACTTGTTTTGATAGAGTCACCTCTTTTCTGATTTGGTAAACTTACCCCATGGTGGAGCCCACTTGTCATACCCGTTTCCCATCATCCCTCTCCCTCTCATTCTCTCTTCCAGTCAAAAAATCCGGCGCGGAGCCATGCCCCCGTCGCGCCGTCCCTCGCTTCGGCCACCGCACCGGCCGCGGCCGCGGCAGCGCTGTCCCCTCTGTCCCCGGAGGTGGTGGAGGCCCCGGCCCACGAGAGGCTTCCAGCGGTGCGCGCGCCCCGGCGGCGCCATCCCGCCCTCGTAAGCCTGGGGCGTCGTCGCCGACGCCGCCCCTTTGCCTTCATCGTCCCCTCGTTGAGATCCTCGCCGCCGCTCCTCCCGGCCCAAGTCCCACGAGGTCGCCTTCATTGTCCTCGTCGTCGAGATCCTCCGCCGCCGCTCCTCCGGCCCAAGTCCCAAGTCCCGCGAGCCTTGAGATCCACCACGGACGCGGGGCGGTGCGGGGTCAGCTCGGCGGCCGGGCGTGGGCGCGGCCGGTGGTCCTCGATCGCGACAACGCCCGGCGGCAAAGATGGTGGGCGCTGCTTCCGTGGGCGGCGGCGCCCATGGTCTCTAACGCGTCGGCGAGAGCGGCGTGCGCCCGTGTGGCGGCGGAGCTCGATTCGACTCCGTCGTGGCTCGACAGGGGCTCCGTCGTGCCCCCGTCGACAGGGTGGCCCCGATCCGAGTCGACGCCACCACTCCGGCCCACGAACCGCCGCGGGGATGGCGTCCTCGCGTTCCTCGGCGGGTTGGCCGCGGCTCTCGCTGGCGGCTCCTAGGTTCGGCTGGCGGCGGCGTTCCTTGGCGTGCCGGATCTTTGGGGCGGCGTCGACGCGGGCGTCCAACCGTTCTCTGTCACCGGAGGAGACGAGCCACGGCGGGAGCCAGCCGTAGCCCGGCCGAAATGGAATTGCCAACACTGCAATTCCATTTGGGCGTGCTATCTCGATACGGCGAGCCCAGCGAAGCCATGCTAGGACGGGCTAAACTTGAACCAAACCCCCAAAAGCCGGCCCATCCAAGTCCGTACACTACAAATTGGAGCAACCAAACACATCTATAGTAGCCAATTTCCATGTAGACTATTGGATGGCTACAGTGAGATAAGAACTATGGAAACAAAATATTGAGGTCCAGATTGTTTTTAAGTGTGTCTTTTAAATGAAACCGTGGCAACACACGGGCACAATACTAGTATAGAAAGTGATTCGAGTAATAATTATTTTCTCTTTCTCTCCCCAATACCACCAATGGAGAGAGTTGCATTAACTCAATAGAAACTAGTGATTTCTCCCCAATGGTATTCATAGTTTTTTGTGCATTGAGTCAAGAGTAGACATAGTTTCTCCGAATGAATAAACCATTTCTATGATTTGTGCTCTCTTTCCTCATTAATTAGGCTGCCACATCACTATTTTGCTTAGTTGGCAAGCTATTTAATAGAGATAGAAACTACCATTAATACCTCATTGGGAGTGCCCTTAGGGCACTCACAATGCTAGAAACTATCATAATTTCTATAATCTTGGACATTGTGTCAAAACTATCTTCCACAATGTATTTTTCTATCATGATATCACCCTACCCACTTGTCACTCTCACATATTGTCTTGGTTTACGTAAAGACTTGGTTTCTTAGTTAGACTTGGTTTCTTGTGTTTTTCCTCTCTCTCATCAATAAATACAAATACCACATCAAGACAAAGCAATAAATAGAGGGGTAATAAATGAGGATAGAAACTACGATAGAGTCTACATTGTGAGTGCTCTTATAACGTCTATTGATTGCTGATCTCTTTGTTCTTCACGGACGCACTGAGCCCTCACGCGTGTGGACACGCAGTGCTGCCAGTTTTGCATAAAACCCTTTTCCTTATATGCACTCCTACCCGACTAGTATCGGCGGTGAAATTGTGCGGCGGAGGAGACCGGTGCGGCCGGATCGGGTGGCGGTGCGTCTGCTTTACACGTGTACCGACGGGTCAGGGCGGGGATCGTATTGGGCGGGAATTGGATGGGTACAGATTTTGTGATGGGCCGCCCTACTCCTATTTGAATCAAAATTACTTGCGGAAGAATCAGCTGCTCAGCATGAATTAATTAACTACCGAGTACCGATCGTTGTCAAAAAAAAAAAAAAACTACCGATCGCGTGTTTTTATTGTTTCCCAAGACGCTCGGATCTCGCATTACAGGCTGGCCTTTCACACCTTTGCGGCAAGGTGGGATGAATCATGAATGATTGCGGGAGCATAAACAATATTTAATGCATCGACCAGCCACAATATCGCGAGGTACTCCCTCTGTCTCATGGAGTTCGTCATTTTTGACTTTTGAACTTCATGTTTGATCATTCGTCTTATTCAAAATATTTATATAAATTATAAAATAAATTAATCAATATTCAAGTATCTTTATTGATAAAATAAGTCGTACCAAAATAAATTATATTTGTGTAAAAAAAATGAATAAAGACGAAGATCGAATAAAATGGCACGGAATCCAGAAATGACAAACTCAGTGGGACGGAGGGAGTACTATACAGGAACCATCCTCTCCGGACTTAGTACATCATCAATTGCGTCTGCAAAATTGTATGATATGCTTCAAATCCTACTAGATCATTGCCAAGTCTTTGTGCCGGTGTGTATATATGCAGCTATGGCGCCACACACTGCCACACAACCTCCAACTCGCGATCAATCAATCGACTAGAAGAAACACACACCAGTCAAGCAATCACTAGGCCTGACATGGATAAGACCTATGTCGCCCTGCTCTCCGCCGCCGTCATCTTCTTGCTCCACTACCTCGTGGGCCGCGCCAGCGGCACCCGCAAGGGCAAGGTCTCGCAGCAGCTTCCGCCGAGCCCTCCGGCCATCCCATTCCTCGGTCACCTCCACCTTGTCAAGCCCCCGTTCCACGCGGCGCTGGCCCGCCTCGCGGCACGCTATGGCCCGGTGTTCTCCATGCGCATGGGGTCCCGCCGCGCCGTGATCGTGTCCTCGCCGGAGTGCGCCAGGGAGTGCTTCACGGAGCACGACTTGACCTTCGCTAACCGCCCGCTGTTCACATCGATGCGGCTCGCGTCCTTTGACGGCGCCATGTTCTCCGAGTGCAGCTACGGTCCGTACTGGCGCAACCTCCGCCGCATCGCCTCCGAACAGCTGCTCTCCGCGCACCGCGTGGCGTGCATGAGCCCCGTCATCTCCGCGGAGGTGCGCGCCATGGTGCGGAGGATGGACCACGCTGCTGCGGCCGCCCCAGGCGGCGCCGCGCGCATCCAGCTGAAGCGGAGGCTGTTCGAGGTCTCCCTCAGCGTTCTCATGGAGACCATCGCGGAGACCAAGACGTCCCGCACCGAGGCCAACGCCGACACGGACATGTCGCCTGAGGCGCACGAGTTCAAGCAGATCATGGACGAGATCGTGCCGTATCTCGGCACGGCCAACTGGTGGGACCACCTGCCGGTGTTGCGGTGGTTCGACGTGTTCGGCGTGAGGAACAAGATCCTCAACGCTGTGAGCAGAAGAGACGCGTTCATGAAGCGGCTTATCGACGGGGCCGGCAGAGGCTGGGCGATGGCAGCGAGAGCGAAAATAAGAGCATGATTGCGGTGCTGCTCAATCTGCAGAAGTCTGAGCCAGAGTTCTACACCGACATTGTGATCATGGCTGTGTGCGCGGTAAGTGCTTCTTCTACTTTTTTTTTAGTCAACGACGGGGGTCGAATCACCCCCACCTGATATATTGCACGCCACAGATGCCGGTAGGTGGCAGGGGCGCATGGCCCAAAACATTCAGAGTTACATTATGCTTCTTCTATACTATATTATCACCTATCTTATCTTGACAAAATACTACTCCGTACAAAGTATCTAGCCCACTTTATTAGTTTAGTCGTCAGCAGTGTGACACTCTATCCGCCATTTTCAGTGTCTGTAGTTGACTGTGTCGTTCTCTTTTTTTTATTCTGTGATGAAGACCTTATTTGCTGCCGGAACGGAGACCACGTCCACGACGACGGAATGGGCCATGTCGCTGCTGCTAAACCACCCGGTGGCCCTCAAGAAGGCGCAGGCCGAGATCGACGCCGTCGTTGGCACCTCCCGCCTGGTGACCGCGGACGACGTGTCCCACCTCGCCTACCTGCAGTGCATCATCAACGAGACGCTGCGCCTGCACCCTGCCGCGCCGCTCGTGCTACCGCACGAATCCTCGGCAGACTGCAAGGTCGGCGGCTACGACGTTCCCCGCGGCACGATGCTGCTGGTGAACGCGCACGCGATCCACAGGGACCCCGCGGTCTGGGAGGACCCGAGTAGATTCAAGCCAGAGCGGTTCGCGGACGGCAAGGCCGAGGGCCGGCTGCTGATGCCGTTCGGGATGGGGCGGCGCAAGTGCCCCGGCGAGGCGCTCGCGCTGCGGACCATCGGGCTGGTGCTCGGCACGCTGATCCAGTGCTTCGACTGGGACACAGTTGATGGAGTTGAGATCATGGCCGAGAGAGGCGGGCTGACCATGTCCAGGGCTGTCCCGTTGGAGGCCATGTGCAAGCCGCGTGCAGCTATGCGTGATGTTCTTCAGGAGCTCTGATATAATAGTAATAATTTTGGCATATGCAACGTTCTCACTCTATAGGTGAAATAATAATTTTGGCATATGCAACGTTCTCACTCTATAGGTGAAAGTTACATATATGTATGTAAACTCCTGTGTCCTTAAAAGGCATCACTCTGCTTCGCGTGTTCTCGTGGCATCTCGCTGTTTAACGCGCAAAAAGCCATATCGGACTTCATTTTTCCTTAAAGCAACACACGCAACGGCGTGATTTCGAACAAAAAAAAAAGGCATCAATATGGAATTCGCGTCGGTTAAACTTTCTGTACAAAATATTAGCAACATTTGTCTCTGTAAACAAATCCTTTCCTCTTCACGTTATGGGTGTTTGGGATTGTAGTGGTTGATTTCGATGGGACCAAAAAGGCAGAAAAAACATGGAAGTTTGAGCGAATTCCAATCTGGCTTAGAACAAGTATTATAAAGCCTTTTAGTTGGCGAAGAAAAGTCCATCCCAAGAAGAGAGAGATGGTGCAGCCGGCGCTTCCCTTCTCCCGGTGAAGCACAAACCACGAGAAAAAAGCTTGGCTCAAATTATAGTTGGCCAAACGGGCCGCCGCGGTCCACCCTAGCCCTAGCCCTAGCCCTATTCGGCACAGCCCTATCAGGCCCGCCGCACCAACCGGGCCGTGCCTAATAGTGCCACCGGGCCAAAAGACAAGCCCAGGCACGGCCCAAGGAGTTCAAATTAGTATCGCGCCCGTGCCCAATAAGACGCCAGCCCCGATAGGGCCGCATTAATATCACGCACTAATATGCAACAAAATACAAGTTTCAACTCAGAATTTTTCATACATAACAAGCAAAACACAGTAGTTTTCAAAATGAAGGGCATGTGCAATGGCTGCCTCATTAAAACCCTGACTAGGTAAAGCTCACCCTTGTGAGAAACCCTAGCCAGGGTAAGAGTACAGCCTAGCCCTTAGTTCATTCCATTCCATTTAGTTCATTGTTTCAAGTCCAAGTTGTCCATTACATCATTGCATAAAAAAAAAAAAAAACTAATCAAGATTAAGGTCTTCAAATGCCTCTTCAAGCTCCTTGTCTTCAACATCATGCTGCATCCTTGCATCTGCAGCCTCCCAATCCGAGGCAGGCCAACATCTCCACAGTCTCAGCCTTCAATCTTCTTCTCCTGTCTTCAATGATCCTGCAGTCATACTAAAGGTAGATTCTGATGAAATGGTAGACACATAAACTGCTAAAATGTCTTTAGCCATGATAGATAGAATTGGATAAGTAACTTTATGCTGATGCCACCAGTGCAACAAGTTAAAATCATCATTCATTTGGCTAACTGTGTCACAGTCCAAGTAAGTAATCAGTTCAGAAGCACTAGAACTAGCAGAAGTAGCAACAAGCAGCAAAGAAGTTGCAGAAGTATCTCTAGACAAATTAAAGGTAGCAGCTACAGGAAGGGCACCGGTACCATTACCAGGACCATCACAATCATCATCATAAATCTCATCCCAAGCAGACATTTTCTTACCAGATGAAGTAGCAGGAACATCAGGTCTCCTCAACCTAATAGCACGATATTTAGCCTCATATCTGTTATAAACATCAGTGAGCCTTGCCCTAGTGCCAAGATGATAGGTAGTATAATCTGTATCTGTGAGGGTACCCAGCCTCCTCAAAACTCTGAGGAAACCTTCCATCTTGGCTCTAGGGTCTAAGAATAAAGCAAAGGAATGTCCCTCCAATATTTATTATAATTATCAATCATTCGTTGAACCACTTGTCTCAGGTGTTGATCATTAGCATATTTCTTCATGTGTATAGCAATCTTAACAAGATTATGCATCATCAGTGGAGATATAGGGTAGTACACACCAGCACAAAGCAACAAATAGCATTATAAAATAGTTCAAGAAAATGTAACACTTTTTCAAAGAATAATCCAATGTTCATCGGTTAACGAGAATGAACTACCCTCAACTCTAGGATAATGAGCTTGTATGAAAGTAGTAAATGGAACCTTATGAGGAATCAAATGTTTAAGCATCAGATAGGTAGAATTCCACCTTACCTCCATGTCTAACTGAAACTTTCTAGGTGTGACACCAGTGGCTATGCAATAACTTTTGTATGCAAGAATTCTCCGGTTTGAAGAGTTCGAAAAAGAAGTTGCGGTTCTAAATGCTTCAATCAAAGGCTTAAGGAATTCAAGAGCCTCTTTAACAATAAGGTTAATAATATGGTATGCACATCTCTCGATACATAAACAATGAAAGCACACAATCATTTGGATCAACAACAACCTCTAAATTCAGCTACCTAGACAAAGAAAGGCCTAAGCAAACGCATAGCGAAGCATTAGATGAAGCATTGTCTAAAGTAACAACAAACACCTTTTCGCTTAGTCCATCGAAAGAAATGTAAAAGCACACGTTCGACAATATTTTCTCCATTGTGGGAAACATCAATCGAGAACAAGACCAAGCACTCTCTTCTCTAATTGCCAATCGAGTTAACAAAATGAGCAACAACACTAAGATAGTCCTCTTTGACATTGTCGGACCGGATATCGAGGTTAAGCACACACACGCTTCATCAGCGTGCAGAGGATAAAAACTCAACAAGTTTAGCCTTTTTATCAAGAAAAAACTTAACCATGTCCCTAGTTAGCTCATGGTAGGACAATAATTATCAAATACAAGAAAAAAGTGCTACAATGCTTTTTAGCTTCACTTTTGAGTCAATTTTTAAAGATCCAAATACAGCCGTAATGGAACCAAAACTACATTGTTATTAAAGATGTTGGACCTAAATGACAGAGGAAAAGGTAATGACCCGTTGTCTTTGGCTCTTTTTTTTTTTAATTTGTATTCAGGTCAGTTTAGATTCCAAAATATAAATTGTAAAATAGAATCTATAATTTATTTTGTAATTGATACGTGCTTTAGTACGCAAATTTGTGCCCAAATATCTAATACGACGCTTTACTCTCACCCAAGGCCTTGTTTATTTTCCCTCTAAGTTTTAGATTTTTTTCACTCTATCCATCACATCAATTTTTGACACACAAATGAAGCGAAGAATTGTAGGTAAAAAAAACTAACTAATTGCACAGTTTGGTTGTAAATCACGAGAAATCTTTTGAGCCTAGTTAGACCATGATTGGACAATATTACCTAATACAAACGGTAGTGCTACAACAGTTCAAATTCTAACTTTCTAACATTTTGATGACACCAACTAAACAAGGCCCAAGATAGATCTAAACACAGCCTCTTGCTGTGAATCTTAGCCATCGGATTTATCAAACGGTCAACAAACAATTCAAGCGGTGTGGAGTACAACGGGGGCAATATCTAGCATCACTTTGTGAATTCCCCCGACTTTGGAGCAGAGAGTTTTCTCTGCATGCCCTTATAAAAGTTTGGTTGGGCATGTATGCTCCTTAAAAAATTTTGTTTGCCTGTATGTCCAATTTTAACTTTCTTTTGTCCCAGTACGCTTCCGTCTAACTTCCGTTCCTTTTCCTCCGATTGAGCGTCCCGACTTGTAGGACCGTGAGAGAATGCAAACGTCGAAAATACCCTTTCATTCTAGGGTTTTTTGGATCCAAGCCATCGAATTTTCCTACTTTGGAGCCGAGCCATTACAATTCGAGTAATATGAGATTGCCATTGCAATTTTACAGACCAGCTGGTTGAAACCATTGTGTACGATAACTTCGTTCTTGGGCCCATTGTCGTCAATCAATGGCGTATACATATTTTGTATGGACAAGAATGCCCCTCCAGTCTAAATTAGAAGGCAACGCCGTCAACTTCCTTTCTCCGTCGTTCTCGCGGCGGCGCGGCCGCCCACCCGCCCAAGCTCGCGACTCCGCCTCCGCCTCCGCCATGGCGCCAGTGGCCGCCCAAGCTCGCGACTCCGCACCGAACGTCCTCCGCAAATACCTGAGCCGCCCCGCACGCCATCGCCCGCTCCCGCTCCCGCCGGACAGTCCACGCGCGCCCGCGAACACAGTCCACGCGCCGCGCGGTGGAGTCCGTGGGCGTGGAGTCCACGCCGCCACCGGCGACTTCTTCTTCTTTGGCGCTTTTGATGTCAAGCTTTCCGCCCATGCGCGCCCTCCTCCCTTATCTCTCTCGTGTTGAGCTCGTCGCTAGGCGTCATCTCGGCAAGGAGAAGTCCCATCCTTGGTGAGCACCTCCTGCGCCGCAAGGTGTTCGTTGAAATGCCGCCATGGCAAGAACCGGTTGTTGATCCCTCTATTATGCCTAAGCCGGTGCCACCGCTGTGCCCGAAGCCGACGCCGTGCCAATGGCCACTACGTGTTCGAGCTCTTCACACCCAGGGAGTGCTCTCCCCATCGTCAAACGCCCCAAATGTTCGGTCCCCCGTTGTTAGCGATTGAGCAAGAACGGCAACTACTACTACAAGTGCCCACGGCTGCGGTGAATGGTGGTTTGAGGATGCGTATGAGGCTCACTTGCGCGCAAAAACCATGCCCATCTCGTTGGCGACCTCTCTTGGGGTTGTTGAAGCTGTCCAGCCGCCTCCTGGTCATGTTGTTCAAGGGCACGAGCTTGATTTGAAGATGGTGGCGCTTTGATTTGAAGCTCTTGGTTGCTTGATTTGAAGGTCGAAGTGAAAGAACTGAAAGAGATGAAGCAGGAAAGAGTCCAAATGGTGTTGTTGTTGTTTTCATGGCGGTGTTTCTTCTTTGTCCTTGTTGCTCTTGTATGGAAGAAATGACTTCCTGTGTGTGTGGTTGTATGTTTCCAGAGTGTGTGACTATGTGTGTTCTAGAGTGTGTGTGTCTATGTGAAATGAAATGAATGAAGGACCCATGAATGAATGGCAATGTTCCCAGATTTTTCTAATAATTGTTCCCAGATTCAAATACTTTATAGGCCATTACAATACCCAGTTCAAATACTAAGGCCATATAGGCCATTACAGACTTACAGTACAGGTTCAATTCAAATACTAAGGCCATATAGGCCATTACAGTACAGGTTCAAATACTAAGGCCATATAGGCCATTACAGTACCAGTTCAGGTTCAAATATCAAAGCCATCACTGCATCCATCTCACCAAAATAACCATACAGTCACCAAAAGCAACACAGGGGCCTTCACTGCCCAGAAGTGAACATATCCAGGAGGTTTTTAACAACATTTGCTGCTGGAGCTGCTGCATTTTTTAGTTCTTTTTTCTTTCTTTGGCGTCTTCTTTTTCTTCGGTGTCTTCTTCCTCTTTGGTGGCTTTATCTTCTTTGGTCCCTTCTTCTTCACTTGAGATGTTCCATCTTGTTGTTCCTCAGCCGTCCCCTTCCTGCAAGTTATGGAAAATAGGCACATAAATGGGTTTTCCTGTACCAAATGGAAAATAGCCAAAGAAATTCACCTTTTATTAGTAGCACCACCACCACCATCATGTCTCATTTCGGGTTCTTTGCAAGTTTTGGCAAAATGTCCAAAACCTTTACACCTGCTGCATTTGACTTTTTTCTTTGTGGCATTTGTCTCTTGGTAGCCTCTAATCCTAACCACTCTAGGCCTTCCTGGCCTTCTTCCCAGCAGAGGTGGATACACCTTATACCCAAGATCAACATGAGGCCACTGTGACTGTCCCCGTATAGGCTCAATTCGACTCTCATATGCGGCTCTAAATCTTGCAACAGAGTAGTACTCATGCACATAGTTAGATATTGGGACTCCTCTATTGCATAAAATCCAAGCCAGTGCATGCTTGCAAGGCTTACCTGTTACTTGCCACTGTCTACATCCACAAGTGTGATTTTGCAGATCCACTTTGTGCCTTTTTTGGGGTATTCCATTCTAGTAATGTAACCTCTACAATGCCATCATCACATTGAGTTATCTTCACAACTTTCAGATCTTTGCTTATCAAATTTAGTTCCTTCATTACACGGGGATGATGGCACCCTCCCACCGCCTTGCTATCTTCTTCCTAATGTACCTCTTCTCCATTATGAGTTCCCTCACCCTCACAACCAACTCATGTAGGAGCAGCCCCTTAAGATCCCTAATTTGTGCATTGAAACTCTCAGAAACATTGTTTGTAACATAATCACACTTGCTAAGCTCTGAGAAACCAGCCCTGTACCAAAGCCTTGGATGATAATCTTGAAGGTACTTAACTGCATCAGGAGCAACCTCATATATTTTGTTCATATGCCACTTGAACATCTCAAATGTGTAGGTCTTGGCGGCAGGATACAAATGTTCGAACAACACATCACCCGAGTAGTATTTCATGAAGTTTTGGTACAAGTGCCTCATGCACTCTCTGTTCTCGGCTTGTGGGAAGACACGTCCCTACAAAGATTTTCCAAATCCTTTGCAAGCATCGTAACAAATGACCAAAACCAGGGAGGGTCCCTATACTTCAGTGCAAATTTTTAGGAACCACTTCCGCTATCTTCGGTCTCTGTGTCAAAAAACCATAAGCAATATGATACAACCAGTTGACCATCAATCCCAAAGAATTTGAAACCAATTGGCCAAGATATTTGCCATTCGGACTAGAAGCATCTACACCAATAAATGGTTCATACGACTAAGAACCCATCAATGCATGGCTTCAAAGCAACAAACATCCCGCTAAATCTATTCTCACCATCAACCTTCTCCAATTCTATTTCCACCCTACTACCGGAGAACTTATTTCGACTGTCTACCCCAATTGAATAACAATTGAAAACTCTCATCATATGTACCATGAACCTTGTTCGTAGCCTCTTGCATACCCGACCAAGCTTTGGAATACTTCAACTCAATCCCAAAGTCGCCCCGCAATTTCTGTCTTGCCTCTTTTTGGGCGCTTATTTGGATTTTTCTTCAACCACTCGATAGCCTATCTCGCACCCATCCCCGAGTTCTTTGTCTTTCCTACTCTAAGCTTGGTGGTTGGGCACTCATGAATTGCATGCAACACTTTGATCTCGCACAAGAAATAAAGATAATGTGAATTCACAATTATTAAAATAATAGAACATATAGCACACAAGTCGACCAAACATATTACCCGCATGTCTTTTTATCAAAAATAGTGGAGGCATGTATGCGCCAAGGACAACCGGGAAAAAGCACGTGAGCTCTCCACCTTGTCTTGTCCGATTTCAGCCCAAAGAAACTCAAAACCAACCTTCACAAAGATGATGCCTAATTGCTTTTCGAATGCAATAATATCGAGAAACAATGCACCCTCCACTATGTTTGGATTCTCGGATCATTAACCACACGTACTTCAAGAGGGTCTCGCGATCATCTACTTCGCCTCAACATGAAAAGGGCCATCATTAGCATCAACAAATGAGGGTCAATAGCACCAGAATCATTAACATCATTGGTTGGTCAGTATATGTTGGTTGGCAAAGCAAGAGGGATCTCGAATGTCTAGGTAGATGCGCTTCATCATCAACCCCAACATACTCTTCGGGGTTGTCAAACATATCGTGCACCCTTTCGGGCTCTACATTGTTAGTTGCGGCGATCGATTCTCCTTCAGCCCCTAGATTTACATCAGGTGCCTCTGGATTTACAAGAGTCGCAATACTTGGTTCATTTGGAATCACACATAAAGGCAATAGCTCATCAAATTCAAATCAACACGTAGAGACTTATCAAACAAACCCCGCAAGTCGACAACCCATCTCTTCCTTGTACATTTCAAAGACATCAAGCATCCGGATTTCACTAACTAATTTGACATTCTCATGCAACCTTTTGTCAAAGAACCACACCGTTGGTAACTCGGTTAGGGGGCACTTTCGGTTCATTTGCAATACTTGAAATTAATAGTTCAAGAGTTAATGACCCAAACTCCACATCACATTTAAAACTAGAGCCTTTCTGTATGAACTCCTACCATCAGCGTCTTTAAAAGCGAAACCTTCAACTTTAACCTCTATGATGAAAATAGCATCCCTACCAACAATGAAATCGAACCACAAATCTGAGTGTAAATCCACAACCAAAAATTACATGCTGGCATAGAATGGGGATGCACAGACAATACACCTTTATTGTAGTCCTCCATCTCCTCCACTGCTCAACGTCATCTTCATGGGTCCGTGATCTTCTCCTGGCCGATGCACAACCGACGTCTGCGGCGTCTTCTTCGTTGGCCTAGCGTCGGGGATGGAGCCTCCAAAGAGGGGAAGAAGGTCAGGGCGACGCAGCGGGATGGGATGGAGGCGGTTAGGGTTAGGGTTAGGGTTCTTGGAGGATGGGGAACCGAGATGGAGAAGACTAAGAGAGCCGGAAATAGATCGGAGAAGAGAAGGCCTCACGTCGTGGTCGCCTTCTATGTGCACGGGAGGGCATGGAAGGTCGATATGAGTTCCTCGTGCGTGGTCGTTGACGACAATGGGCCCAAGAACGAGTTATACGCATACAAATGGTTTTAACCAAATGGTCTGTAAAATTGCAATGGCAAGTCTCATATTACTTCGAATCAGAAATGGCTCACCCAAAGTAGGAAAAATTCCGATGGCTTGATCAAAAAACCCTTCATTTCTATCAGAGAAGGAGAAGTAGCACCCGTAGCGCTCCCCACCGTAGTCCTCCTGTTCCCGACCGAGTGAAACACGAGCTCCCCACTGAAACCGACTGAAACGGTGAAACCCTAGGTGCTTTGGCCGACGGCGGCGGCGTGCATCGGCGGCGGCGGCAGGCTCCAGGCGGACGGCGGCGGGAGGCTCCAGCGGCTCGCGGCGGCGCGCGGTTCGCGGGTGGGGGCTGCGCGCGGCGTACGCGGGCCGCAGTGGCGCGTGGCTGCGGGCGGCTACCCTGTTTGCTCCTGTCCACTCGCGTGTGCTGAAATCTGAGAGAGAGAAGAGGCATGCACGTGGGACAAACTACGCAGATGGCTTCGGCGGCGGCGTGGGAGGGCCCGACGGCCGCGGAGCTCAAGGCAGCGGGGGCGGAGGTTTTTACGGCGGCGTGCGAGTGAAGGGGTGGGAGATCCATTCCGACAAAGGCCCCATCCTCAACGCTGCCTCCCTCCAACGGTACAAGCCACCACCACCCTAAACCCTAGCCCTTCTGCTTCCCTCCCTTTCGGTTCGTCCATGTAGAAGACCGGTAACTTGGACTTAAGACTCGCAATAGGCGGAGCTTCACATTCGTAGTAGGAGCGCTGCAGCGTATTTGACCAATTTGTGTGTAATTTTCCTGTCTTTCTGACCCTCCCTTTGATCTGGTTATTCATGTCACATCAATTCTTAATTCATCACTCATGGAATTCGTATATTATTTCAATTTTTCTCCACTGTGCATGTCTTCCTCATGGTGGGGATTGGAGGTGATGCTTGAACTGTGAATCCTCCCTGGTCACATCAATGATAATGGTTTCAGCATGTTAACTTTTCTATTGTTACATTCAGTCAGGAAAACTGTGCACAGTAACTTTAAAGTTGATTTATTAAAACATTGCTACTTTTAAGCACACTATGGCTGCTAGTAATATTGTTTGATCTATCCAGTGTCTACTGTGGTATTACATCTGTGAAATCTTCATTATCATATAGATGGATACTGCTTTTAGAGAAAGCCATTGCTAAATTCTGTAATATCTACTCTGTTCTTCTTCAGCTTTGAAGATGAACTTCAAAAAATACACATTTACCTGAGATGGTTTTGGAGAGAGTTTCTTGTCCCTCCATCATACTCAAACTGGCATCAGTTTACATTTTAATGCTCTCGATGCACTCAAGGCATGGAAGAAAGAGGCACTGCCACCTGTGGAGGTTCCTGCTGCAGCAAAATGGAAGTTCAGAAGGTCATCTATAACTGTACTTCCTTTTTTTTTACTCAATTCATACCATTGAGCATTTGTAGTGAAAGATGTTGGATTAGCTTGGCATGTCTTAAATTTTCTAAAGCTTTGATCAGAAATACATATTTGTGGATGAATATAGTTAAGTTGATTTTGTTTTGACCGGACCATGCAGTATTTCAAGAGAAGTACAATAGTATACACTTTGGGATGTTTATATTAGTCTTGTCTGAAAAAAAATCAGATGGTGAAAATATCATGTGTTAATTCTTGTGAGTTTGTTAAAAAAAAACTAAGCACATGTTCTTTTAACTTGTTTTCTTGCAGTAAGCCTTCTGACCAGGTTATACTTGATTACTGACTATACATTTACGACACCATACTGTGGGAGTGATGCTGTGGTTGTGAAATCAGGCACTGTATGGACCTGATCTCAGCTGAATTAATTTAATCTGATTTGAAAATTTGTTCCCCCTGCCCTTTCATCTTTTTTACTAGTGTAGTCCATTGCACTAACAAATAGATCTTGTTGATACAATTTGCTTTTCCAGACACAAACAAGTTTAGATGGTTGCAACACTTTGTGTTGGGAGGAAACTAATGAACGGATTGACCTTGTTGCCCTTTCAGCAAAAGAGCCAATTCTTTTCTATGACGAGGTATGGAAATGAAACAAATGGTTCATAATTTATCTGGATACTGGTTTTAACCTGACAGGATGTATGTAGGTTATCTTGTATGAAGATGAGTTAGCTGACAATGGTATCTCATTTCTTACAGTGCGAGTGGTATGTTAACCTAATGATGCTTATCTGTTCCTTTTTTTTTCCTCAACTGTAATGTCTGTGTGACAACATTGTCTTTTGGTTCAACTCATTAATCTCTTGGTTGTGTATGTGCAGAGGGTAATGCCAACTGGTTGGTTTCTGCTTTTATGCTTTTTTGGGTATGTTCTACTACCTTGCATTTTGTTTTTTTGGATTTGATGCCCCATTAGTGTGAAGACAATTTTTTAGGGTGATGTGTTCTTGCATATAAGATGGAACCTGTTACAATTTATAATGATAATACTGATTCAGATGGCTGCCCCAGTGTTCCCCTTAAGCCTAGATTTTTCCAAAAAAGCTTGTGAAGAGCTGGTCAATAAATAACTTCACTCTTTGTAATTGACTCTACGATAACCCCTTTGAAATAAAACAACAAAGCCGTTAAGTCCCAAGCAAGTTAGGGTAGGATAAACTAATCCTATGGAAGAAGAAAAGATAAATTTTTTTTTGAAGGGCGTATGTTAGTTATATTGAGGCCTAAGCTTTAACTGAAGATGTTTGAGTAATAAGTGTGTAACAATGTTCCCCCACATTTAAGATCCAAGTCTTTGACCTATGTAGGATTTTTCAAGATTCTTATTCTTCATATATGCACCAGTTTATCCTTACTGATGATTGCCTGTCAACCTAACAGCTTAGAGTTGATGGTGTACTGATGAGATTGAGAGACACTCGTTTACATTGTTCGTTTGAAATGGCAATGGAGCCAAACCAGTGTTACTCCGTGAATGCTGCTGGAGGGAAGCAACATTTGCTAGTTTGTCTGCGGTATGCTATCACTTAACCATGTTCTCTGAAAAGTGGAGGACAGTGCTAGAATTATTTTCATATTTTAACTCTGCTTTTCTATCTATAATGCAGAAAGGATATCCTTCAGACTCTGCAGCGTACGCGGACCCGAATCCTATTGCCCATAAACTTCCTATTGTGATGCAGAAGACCCAAAAGTTGAAAATACCTGACTGACACAAAGGCGCCTTACCCTGTGTACATCATCATGGCTGTTCCCCGTGGCCTCTTTTTGTTTGCCACATGTTGTAGATGTACGTTTCATTTCGCCTGGGCCAAACAGAGATAGCTGCTTGACTTGTCATGCTTGAATTAGACGCTTTAGTTTTTTTATTCTTATATAATTATGTCTGTCAGCTAGTCTAAAACATGTCTTACATTTGATGACCTGAAACATGCTCAGGAGAAGCTTACTTATTGCAGTGTGCACACATTGAACGACCGAGGTATCCTATCAGAGCTTCTGAAGAACGTCATACATAGCCTCACGAGTGCTGCACAAAGCCTCCAGCGGAACAGCCTTGGGCATCGTCAGTCCGCTGCCTTCGCTCATGTCAACCTCCACGCCATCGACTCTGCTCCAGTGGAAGCACTGGATCAGGGACCCCAGCGCCACCGCAACCATCTGCACCGCGAGCGTCTCTCCGGGACACTTGCGCCGCCCCATCCCGAACGGCGCCATGAACAGCCCCTCGGCTTTGCCGCCCTCGAACCGCTCCGGCACGAACTTGCCCGGCTCCTCCCACACAGCCGGGTCCCTGTGGATCGCGTACACGTTTACCAACAGCGCCGTGCCGCGTGGGACGTCGTAGCCGCCGACCTTGCAGTCCGCGGATGACTCGTGCGGGAGCAGCAGCGGCGCGGCCGGGTAGAGGCGGAGCGTCTCGGCCATGATGCACCTGAGGTAGCCGAGACGTGGCAGGTCGCCCGCGTTGATCAAGCGGGAGCGCCCCACGGCCGCGTCGATCTCAGCTCGTGCCTTCTCGAGTGTCCCTGGATTGTTCAGCAGCAGTGACATCGCCCATTCGACTGTGGTCGACGTCGTCTCTGTTCCCGCTCCCAACAAGTTCTTCAACAAACGACCCGTTAAACCATCGTAACTAACAGAGAACCCTGAACTAAATTTCCGGTGAAAATTAACGGAACGAAAGAAATGAATCCCTCACCGAGCAGAAAGCCGTGATCATTGTCTCAGTGTAAACCTCCGGCTCTAGTTTCTGCAGGGTCAGCAGCACGGCGATCACGTTCTTTTTCTCGCTGCAGACCCCGTCGACCATCCTCCGCCGCTCTGCGTCGATCAGCCGCCGCAGAAACGCGTCCCTTCTGCTCACCGCGGCGAGGATCTTGTTCCTGACTCCGAACACGTCCAACCACCGCAGCACCGGAAGGTAGTCCCACAAGACCGAGCTGACATAAGGGAAGACCTCGTCGATGACCTGCTTGAACTCCTGCGCTTCCGGCGACATGTCGGTGTCGTCCGCGTCTGACTCCAGGCGCGCCGCCCTGGTCTCCGCGATGGCTTCCAGGAGGACGCTGAGCGAGAGCTCGAACAGCCTGCGCTTCAGCTCGACCCGCGCGGCGCCGCCATCCGCCGCGGTCGTCGTCGCGCGGTGCATCCGCCGCACCATGGCGCGCACCTCGTGGCAGATGACGCCCGACATGCAGCCGACGCGGCGCGCCGAGAGGAGATGCACCACGGCGATGCGGCGCAGGTTGCGCCAGCGCGGCCCGTAGCTGGCGGCGCCGAGCGCGGCGCCGTCGAAGGTCACGAGCCTCTGCGAGGGGAGCAGCAAGCGGTTGGCGAAGGTCACATCGTGCTCCGTGAAGCACTCCCCGGCGCACGCCGGGGATGTCACGACCACGGCGTCGCGGCAGCCAAGGTGCAGGGTGAAGACCGGCCCGTGGCGGTGGGCGAGGCCGGACAGCGTCGCGTGGAATGGCTTCTTGATGAGGTGGAGGTGGCCGAGGAAGGGAATCGCGCCTGGAGGGCTCGGCGGCAGCCGCATGCTCTTGTTCTTGCCGTTGCGGCTGGCGAGACCATTGACGACACGGTGTAGGAGGAGGAAGAGCAAGACTAGGGAGAGAAGGGCAATGTAGGCCGCCTGATCCATGGTTAAGCTTAGACGTGTTGCATTTGCTTGCATAGCGGTGGAGTACATATATCATGAGCCATATATATACATACTAAACTATAGGAGTACATACAACTAGTAGGATTACAATATTGTGTTGGAAGTGCAAGGAACAGTGTGGCACGGTATCGGCATGGACGAGCCCCTGGCCTTGGTGCGTCGCGAGTGGCGAGTGCCGACTGGTGACAGCGATAAACGGACTTGTTTTTTTTTTTTTTTTGATAAGTCGACGGGGGGGAGAGGATCCCCCACCTGATTATCATTGATGGTGGCTCAGAAGCCAAATGTTTGAAATACATTTTGTTACAAATTCAGATTACAAAAGTTTTACATTGCCGGAAACAGAGCAGAACACCAAGCATCACCGATCCCCTTGTCCTTCTTTGGCAGACGTGCAGCCCAAAGCGCAGCTTCTGACCTGCAAGCCAGCAGCGATGCACCGACCGTGCTTGTTTGATTCCTGAAGACAACTCCATTTCTTCTCTTCCATATGTGCCAACAACACAAGATCAAGAAGGTTCCGAAGTGCTTGGCCGGGATGTGACTTGGGGCCTGTATTTCCTGCAGTTTTTGAAGGGTCCAGTCCGGCTGCGTTTGTATTTGGACTGCGTCCCAGAACTGACGTGCTGCCGTGCACCCAAAGATGATGTGTGCTGGGGTCTCTTCTGCTGCCTGGCACGTGTCGCAAGTGGTGTCATCAACAATCTTCTTCTTAATCAGGTTTGTCTTGCACTGAATCCTGCTCTGGGACAACAGCCACGTGAAAAAAACGTACCCTTGGAGGAGCTTTGTTCTTCCATACAAATTTTGCCCATGGATCAGCACTGCAGTTGGCCATTTTCAGCATCTTGTACAGCAAGGAGGGTATCAAGGTCACCATTCTTCTTGAAGAATAGACTTTGTCGTCGATCTTTGCGAGGGGCAGTCTGGTGCTGCTCCATCAACCGCGTGACCTGAACCAGCTGTTCTCGCGCCTCATTCGATTGTCTGGGCACCAAACTTTCATCGAGCAGACCATCCATTGCTTGTCTAACAGTTAGTTCCTTCAGCTTACAGTGGGTGTAAAGCTCTGGGAACCTGTCAGCCATGGAATCGTCCCTTGCCAAACATCATGCCAGAAAGACGTGGTGTTTCCATCCCCAATGATCACGGTGGTAACAGCCCGGTAGATCGGCAGAAGGGAGCGTAGCATGTCCCAGTGCTGACCATGCAGATTCCCAGTTAGCGACGCCACACAAGCGTTGTTCTGAACCCAGGTAGCCCACGACGATGGTTGATCTGAGTGCAGCTTATGTATGAGCTTAAGCAACAGACATGTGTTCTGTGTTTGCAGATCCATGAGCCCCAGTCCTCCTGCCTCCTTTGTGTCACAAACATGTTGCCAGGCAATGAGATTGTTGGCACCCGACGTCTGTTGCTTCCCTGCCCACAGAAAGGACCGCCGGCGCCGATCCACTTGATCAACAATGCCATGGGGATCTCTAGAGCACACATAACATACACCAGTTGGCTATCTAACACTGAGTCAACCAATGTGGCTCTTCCCATATGATTGAGCACACTTGACTGCCACCCGGCCAGGTACTTATCAGTCTTTGCAATCTGTGGTGCAAAAGCGTTGAGCCTGAGCTTCGTGTTGGATAGAGGTAGCCCCAGGTATGTTTGCGGGAAACCTTCCCGTCTGCATCCCAGCGTTGTGATGCAGTCCGCAACTTTTTCTTCGTCCATGAAAACTGGAACCGCGGTGCTTTTGGAGTAGTTGATTTGAAGGCCGGTTGCCACTGCGAACTGAATAAACGGACTTGTGACAAAGGCGCGCGACAGGGGAAGCTGCAGCGGGACGGTAGAGGCCGGGCATGCGAGTCCCAGTGACATCAGTGGCTCAGGCTAACATACGGATGATGCTCTACTGGGCTACTGCTAAGCTCTCATCTCATGTCACCCGAGTGCAGTTTTTCTCTACGAGGACGTCATGACGAATTGCAGTCCTCGTAACAGTCCTTGGTTCTAAGTTTCCCGCTGGAGGGGATGGGCTCACACTCTTGTTGCATCATCTTTTATATAGGCTTGTTTGGGACATCTGAGTCAAGTTTCAAGTTGGATGGGCTTACTCATGTTGCATCATCGTTTTATAGGCCTTGTTTGGGACATTTGAGAACAGTTTTCTCTACAGACGTCACGACAAATTGTAGTTTCCTTATTACAGTCCTAGTCTTTTTTTTTTTTTGAAACCAACTGGCAGGGAGCTGCGCGCTATATTAAAAAGGAGGGTTTCGCGAGACGTTGCGAAAAAAGTACAACAGAAGAGGAGAAAGCTAAAAGCTAAGAAAAATTGTACAAAAAAACTTCACAAAGAGAAACTAGGAGGGCGCAAGGAGGGCCGAATGGTGCTTTGCTCCGGCCGCTATCCACAACTTCGCCTCATCTTTGATTCTCTGTAGGACAACAAAATTTGGTGCCTCCACGCGCTCGAAAACTCTTGCATTTTGCTCCTTCCACACCTCCTAGCAAATCAGAATGATTAGGGTGCGGAGGTCATTTCCTCGGCTTGCTAGGCGTATTAGACACAAGGTTGTCCACCAATTGTGTAGGGAATCACTTGGGGCCATGCATCGTGATGCAAGTTCTCGCTCTGTGCCTAGGTGGTGACTTCCCCCCAGATCCTCCTTACGAATCTGCACTCCTTGAGGAGATGCACCCCTGTCTCCGCCTGACTTCTGCACAAGGTGCAAGTTCCATGATTGGGCAATTGCGAGCCGGTAACCTATCCGCAGTCCACATTCTGTTTTTGTATGATAACAGTCCTAGTAAGTTTCCAGTTCGATGGGCTCAGTCATTTATAGGCCTTGTTGAAAGCCATATGCTTTTTTCTCTCGAATACGCACGAGATGCTATCCACCCGATGTTAGACTTCCTAAATTTCTTGCACCGGCCAAGATCCATTGATTAGCCTCTGCCTTAATGATGAACAAGAGATCGGATATGGTCGTGGTTGCCTCCCCTGAAGCACCTCACATTCCTTTCATTCCATGCCACCAAGCGCAAACAAGGAGTCGAAGCACCGCCGTTGTTGACCGTGCCGGCCGCTGCGCATTCACCTCCACCATGAGACGATCGCCGGGCGGCATTGGCTTTCCCAATGCTTGGCGGATGTGGAACCACAACTCTCTCGTGAAGGGACATTCACACAAGTGTTCCATATATTCTGATGCTTGATCGCAAAGGTAGCACTCTTCCCTAGCCTCTAGACCATGTCTTCTTCTTCGATCATTTGTCCAATGCCTTTTCTTGAACGCTAGCGAGAGGAAAATCTTAACCTTCAACGACGCCCAGGTCTTCCAGATGAGGGAGTGCCCAGAGAAATGAAATGTGCCTATGTACAACATTGAGTAGGCTGACTTGGCGTTATAAGTCCCATCCGGCATCCATCGCCCATAGCCTTGTCTGGCTGATCGCTGAGACGACATTCACCGTCCGCTTCACAAAGGGAGAGAATTAGGTGCAAGGCCTCCTCAAAAAACTTGGCTCCCGTGGGCGGCGACAACCGGGCCAAGGTGGCCCCCCTGTGGCCGGCCTCTGCACACCCCGGCGGGGGGGCCATGGCGGGCGGCTTCCCCTGGCGGTCGCGGCCATCCCCGACGCTAGGGGCACAGGGTGCCCCCCCCACACACACACACGGTGGGATGAGGCCGGGGCGGGGGCCTTCCCCAAAGTAGTGCGGCCACCCTTCCCCGCCAGGATGAGCCGGGGGCTGGGCGGCTCCCCTAGGCTAACCAAGGCGAGGTCATGGAGCAAATAAGCAGCACCCATTGCCATCCTTCGTCCCAAATGGGCGGCGAAGCTACACGGCCATCCTTCGTCCCACTTTCATGTGATTTTATTTATGTGACATTGGATATATGTGTTATTTGAGTTGGCTAACAGAAGAGCACGCCGGGTATATGAAATTATGTGTGTGCTAAACATACGGAATATGTCAACATATCGCACAATTGCGTGCATCCATGCTGTTATGTGAGATATATATGTGCGGATGTACTGGAAAAAAGTGATTACATATTGAATAATATAAATATACACATACTTAAAATATTTTAAACAATCGGAATTCTGTTTATTATTATTTTTTGACTCAGGGGGTAAAATCATCTTTTTATCCTCTACTTAACACCGTCAAGTGCTGAAAAACGGACGGAAGACCTTCTACCAAAGAAAAATTTTGCTTCGGGGCCTTCCACCCAAATTCGGAAAAAAAAAGGTGCCCAATACCTAAAGCAAGTTTTTTCTGAGGCCTTCCATCTAGTTCTCCCCTTCACAAAGGTCTAGGAACTCGACGGGCTCAGGTGTGTTGAGGCTACCCGACAGCCCCTTGGCCATCGCAAAGTCGCTATCCCTTGTCGGATGGTGAGTTTTGATCTCGACCTCTTAGGGATGCGCAACATAAGGTTTGGTGCCAGTTCAGCCGGTGATGTGTCCTGCCCTCGGTCCTCCCAGAAGAGGGTATTCGTACCACGCCCAAAGAATGCGTTTACTTGTGGGTCGATGTTGAGTGGCAGCTCGCTCTAGGCCATGAAGAAACCCCTATGCTTAGTTTTGGATAATTAATGAGACCCTAGTGTACTAACCTTTGTCATGAGTGTTGTGATTGAGCAAGGTTGGTACAAAACCAAGTGATTGAGGAAATGGAGGATCACGGTGGATGATGATCAAGTGCTCATCATATGGAAAAGAAGAAATAGAAATAGAAAAACAAAAATATGCTCAAAGCAAAAGCATAACCTATTTTAGAAACAGAGAGCAACAGATAACTTGATATAAGTTGTTGTTTATTAGCCACATGTACTAACTAATACACTTATATTTTCTAAATTCCAACCTGTGTGAGAGCACGAGTTTATTGACTAGTCTGAGTAATCGTTCATACATATATGCCGCTATATATAGTGTATTTTGTACGCGATAACGTACGTGTGGGCATGCCCACAAGTTTATTTAGTTGTTCAGGGTACAACCAGCCATTAGAGCTCCTGAAGAACATCACGCATAGCTGCTCGCGGCTTACACATGGCCTCCAACGTGACGGCCCTGGATATGGTCAGCCCGCCGCTCCCGGCCATATCGACCTCAACTCCATCCACTGTGTCCCAATCGAAGCACTGGATCAGCGTGCCGAGCACCAGCCCGACGGTCCGCAGCGCGAGCGCCTCGCCGGGGCACTTGCGCCGCCCCATCCCGAACGGCATCAGCAGCCGGCCCTCGGCCTTGCCGTCCTCGAACCGCTCTGGCTTGAATCTGCTCGGGTCCTCCCAGACCGCGGGGTCCCTGTGGATCGCGTGCGCGTTCACCAGCAGCATCGTGCCGCGGGGCACGTCGTAGCCGCCGACCTTGCAGTCTGCCGAGGACTCGTGCGGCAGCAGCAGCGGCGCGGCAGGGTGCAGGCGCAGCGTCTCGTTGATGACGCACTGCAGGTAGGCGAGGTGGGACACGTCGTCCGCGGTCACCAGGCGGGAGGGGCCCACGGCGGCGTCGATCTCGGCCTGCGCCTTCTTGAGGGCCTCCGGGTGGTTCAGCAGCAGCGACATGGCCCATTCCGTCGTGGTGGACGTTGTCTCCCGTTCCGGCGCCAAACAGGTTCTTCGTCACAGAGGAAAGGAGAAAAACTGAATCAGTCACATGGTTTAATTATCCAAATCCAGTAAAAAGGAGAAGAAATTCAAGTATGCATCACATGGTACTAGCTTGTATCAGTCAATATAAGTATCACGCGCAACTACAGTCTACTACAGTCGCTGGAAACACTGGCGGAGCCAGGAATCGACCACTGGGTATGCCAGATGCACAAAAAAAGCCAGAATGTATAAGATACGTATATGAACTTGTATACTTGTTAATGGTTTTTCTCAAATCATGGGGTATGCCCTGGCAAACTGGTGCATACCCCTGGCGCCGCCCATGGCTGGAAATGACATACTTAAATGTTTTGGCGGATAGAGAGTCCGGAGCTTTGACGACTAAACCGAGAAAATAGGCTACTTATTTGTGTTTTGTCAAGATAAGAGAGTGATGTATGGTAGTAGTAGAAGAAGCACCCACCGCGCACAGAGCTATGATCACAGTGTCAGTGTAGACCTCTGGCTCAGATTTCTGCAGAGTGAGAAGCACCGCAATCACGCTCTTATTCTCGCTGTCGTTGCCGTCGTCCAGTCTCCGCCGCTCCCCATCGATAAGCCGCCTCAAGAACGCGTCCCTTCTGTTCACAGCGTCGAGGATCTTGTTCCTCACGCCGAACACGTCGAACCACCGCAACACCGGCAGGTAGTCCCACCGGTTGGCCGTGCCAATGTACGGCACGAGCTCGTCGATAATCTGCTTGAACTCGTGCGCCTCGGGCGACATGTCCGTGTCGGCGTTAGCCTCGGTGCGGGACGTCTTGGTCTGCGCGATGGTCTCCATAAGGACGCTGAGGGGAGAGCTCGAACAGCCTCCGCTTCAGCTGGATACGCGCGGCGCCGCCTGGGGTGGCCGCGGCAGCGTGGTCCATCCTCCGAACCATGGCGCGCACCTCCGCGGCGATGGCGGGGGTCATGCACGCGACGCGGTGCGCGGAGAGCAGCTGGACTGTGGCGACGCGGCGGAGGTTGCGCCAGTACGGGCCGTAGCTGGACACGGAGAGCAAGGCGCCGTTGAAGGACACGAGCCGAAACGACGGGAATTGCGGGCGGTTGGCGAAGTTGACGTCGTGCTCCGTGAAGCACTCCTTGGCGCACTCCGGCGAGGACACGACCACGGCGCTGCGGGACCCCATGCGCAAGGAGAACACCGGGCCATGGCGCTCCGCGAGACGGGTCAGCGCCGCGTGGAATGGAGTCTTGACAAGGTGGAGGTGACCGAGGAACGGGATGGACGGAGGGCTCGGCGGAAGCTGCTGCGAGCCCTTGCCGCCGCTGCCGGCGCGGCCCACGAGGTAGTGGAGCAAGAAGAGGAAGGCGCCGGCGAGCACGGCGATATAGGCATTATCCATGTCAGGCCTAGTGGCTAGTGATGGCTTGGCCGGTGTCTGTTTCTTCTAGTCGATTGATCGCGAGTTGGAGGTTGTGTGGCAGTGTGTCGCCCATAGCTGCATATATACACACACGACGGGATTCAAACTTGACAAGGATATGATCTAGTACGATTTGAAGCATATAACATACAATTTTGCACACGCAATTGATGACGTACGTCCGACAGGATGGTTCTTGACTTCCTGTGTACGTATATTGGATCGGCACGACATTGTGGTGAGTGGATACTCCGGACGTATCTAAGCTCGAGAGCCGATACCAGTGTCTACTTTCTTGTTGCGTCTTCTTCAAGGTTGTCATCCCTCCATCGCGGCTTTTCCTGGAGTGACATAGAAAACCAACCTGCACACTACGAGGTCCGTGCGTCTTGAGCAACAAGAAATTAACATCGTAGGATTAGTTAATTCATACAATGTTGTGCAACTGATTCTTTCGCAAGTAATTTAGGTTAGGTGAATATAAGGTTCATAAGACAAATTCAACGTTAATCTAAAAAAAGACAAATTCAATGTTGCATATGGAATGGAATAGTGTAACATGCCAAGGGGATTATTTTAATTAGAGCTCACGTCGTAGGTTTGACAATCTCACACCTAAGAGCAAGTATAATAGCACGTTGAGGTTGAGGAGAGAAGAGAGAAGAGAGAAGGGAAAATATGTTGTTAGTTTACGGCCGATTTGGACATGAGAACTGGAAATCTTTACGAGAGAGATAAGTGGATCACGTATTACAGTAAAGAGTTGACTACTATGAGTGGGTTGAGAGAAGACTAAAATTTTTTTTATAGCCAACCATTAGCCTTACTCTAATACATTGCCAAACGAATGGCACGGTCAGGCCGAGACACGCGAGGCATGGTTAACCCTCCATGCCTCGCCATGTTGTGGCTAAGCCCTTATTTACATAATTGTGATGCGCCATAATGTGCATATGTACCATAAGGACAGTCCTAGTGAAAGTTTTATCTAAGTTTCGGCCAAATCTAATAAGTTGTCATGTATCCATTTCTGATGATGATCCATCGGCAAGACAACCACCTATGACCGCCCCCTGCTCCGGTTTTCTCGACTGGTGATCGCGACCGCCCCATCGGTAGCCGGCACTGCCGACGGCGCGACGCCCGACCACGCCGGATTTGATCGCCGGGCCTCCGCCCGGACTTTTGATCTCCCACATCAACGCCTCGGGAGTGTTGACACCGCCGCCTACCGACTTCGGCCGGGCGCCGTCCGGCATCTCATCAAGGGATCCACCATGTCCTTTCGAGTAGAATCCCCCGGCGGCCCGCGGGGGTTCGATAACGCTCCGCTCCACTTAGGTCGGGTCACGACCTGCGTCGACGGGCGTTCGACCTTGCCTAGGATCCGTCATCTCGATAGGAGGATCGAGAACGCCGATTCCACTTTCGGTCGGGCGCCGCTAATCTCGACGGGCGGCGCAGCTCATAAAACGAATTCTAACATCTCGACGGAGGGGTGCCGATACGGCCGCCCCACGCATCACCGATCTTGATGCGTGATTTCCATCGCAGCCTCGCCACCGATGTGGCAACACCGCTCGGCTATCAAGTTTACCGTCCGCAACGCCGCGGGCGTTCGCCCCAGCGTCGGGCACGCATGGCGGTCGCCGGCGTGGTATTTGTTTAGTGAGAAACACCCTTTTGAGTGCAAGGAAGAGCAAGAGCCCTAAGGTGGTTGTTCATGCAAGATTAAGGACCATCCTTAGAGTGTGTGAGAGATTCGAGTGTGCATCCACTCTTCTCCTAGGCTTGTTGAGGTCAAGTGAGAGTTCGTGCTTGTTTCTTCTTGGTGATCACCATCACCTAGACGGCTTGGTGGCAGATCATGGCTTGAAGATCACCCGTGGAGATTGTGGGTGGCTCAAGCGAGCTTGTGAGCGGTTGTAGGCGCATTCACCGCGACGGAGTGTCAAAGAATCAACCCGTAGAGAGAGCGCTTAGTTCTTGCGCGGGACTAAGAGGGAACGATACTCTTTACAGAGTGCTCCAACGAGGACTAGGGGGGTGTGGCGACACCTCGATACCTCAGGAAAACATCGCCGTGTTCCTTCCTCTCTTACTTTCCGCAATTTACATTCCATAATTGTATTTCTCGTATTTACTTTTTTAGAATTGCCATGACAGACACATACATATGCACAAGTGGGTGAATTCGGGCTTGTAGGGTTTATTATTTGCAAGAAAATTTTAGAAGCTCAATTCACCCCCTTTTTGGGCATCTTGATCCTTTCAGAAATAAAATTATGCATTGAGAGTGCTTGTCTCATTTAAGTTTCATTGCATTCTATTTGATGTCATTCTTAAAAACAATACTATGAGACTTCCACCAAGACTGGCCTAACTCGTTACCGACGGGGTGGCAAGGTATAAAAAACAGGGTTAATGACAATCACGGTAGTTTCATCAAGCTGATCCTCAAAACTAAACAACTTTAGACACGGCTTAAGCCACAATTTGATTCTTGTCTCATTCTAAAGTGGATTTGAACCCTAGCTCCGGAAAAGATTTAGAGCCCATCAAACGCAAAGGGATAGGATTAGTAGTGCCGAGCGCCCGAGCATTGTCGAGCACTTCAATCCGTGCCAGAGAGCCGAAGCTAGGCCGCGTGCCGAGCGCAAGCGATTTAGGATTGGGTGCAAGTGAACCGTGGCCTGACTGCATACTTGGCCATCGCGCGGCCGGCAGTACGTGCAACGCCGACGCCCGAGCGCTGTCCTGCGGTGGGTGGTCACGTGAGCAGTGCTCAAACAGTTGGCGGGGCGCCCGTTCGAAGAAATGCGCAAACTTTGAACTTGGTTCGTCAGTTGCCACGGTGCGTGTGCCACACCGCCGCGGAAATACTATTAAAAACAGCCAAAATCAGCCCACTTATCGAGAACAGCTGCAATGCAGGGTTTGGTGGGCCAACTAGCACCCATACAATCTTGATTTGACACAGCAAATAAGCAACACTTCGACACTGCTTGCTAAGTACTAGCAACCTGCACAATACAGTTAGGTTTTCTGATGCCGAAAGAACATTGCAGAAATATAAGTTGCTGATATCAGTACACACTGGGGTTTATCAAAGTACATATATAATGATACAAAAGCTAGTATAACAGATACATTCAACACATATACTAATCATGTGCTTGTCGTGTTGTACGCCGCGTCTGCGGAGGAAGTATCCATGTCATTCAGGCCAAGTTCCTCGTTCTGCTCCCAACTCCTCTGATACTCCTCGACTGTAACCCACAAACAAAAACAGTCAGTATGATTTAGTATGAGGTACATATACGCACGTCCCTTAACTTTTGAGTCAGGTTACCCTAAATATTCCAAGATAGGCAAAAGGTCAAACAATCTCAATTAATATGTAATCATGTCCATTTTCGGTATCAGGAAGCACCATCGTGTATCTGAATTGTTGATAAGGTTAACTTACTGGTTAGCTGCCTATCATCTTCTAAAGAATCAGTAGCCGGGGCCACAAATGAAGCTGCTAATCCATCATCAATTATTAGAGTCCAGGCCTCTTGTAAACTCAGGAGCTGGTAAAATACATTGACAAACAGAATTGATTAGGATAAAGCCTTCTACATTAAGCTGGAGAGAGAGAGAGAGAGAGAGAGAGAGAGAGAGCAACGAAATTACCTTGGATAATCTCTCCCTGAAATCATCCCACTTCTTCTTTTTCCATACCAGTGTGCTATCGCCCAATTGGAATCCATGTATTCTCTCCAGAGCTGTAAACAAAAAAACAAACAAAAAAAAGGGGAAACAAAAACGCACATCACATTCAAATCCTCTTCTGAGCTTCAACAAGTGTGTACATACCATTTTGGCATCATAAAAAGAGAGAATGGGTGAATAAAGTGAAGCAGACCTACCCTCGCATATTTTCACAATTAAACCTTCAACAGTTGTGACCATACCACCCAATGTTCCACATGAAAGCTCCAACTCAAGTTCAGGTACTTTCACGCTAGCTGAATCTGACTGAAAAACAAAACCCAAATTAACAGAGCCATATATTAGAGATGGATCCTGTCTGTCTAACAAGTTCTTTAGTCTATATAAGTATGCAGCTCCAATAGAATCACAAATTATCATTCTATGTAATGATCAAGGTAAAGAAATGGCAACACATTACTATTAGAGTAATGTTCATGGGTGTCAACATTGCACACCACAGACTGAGAGAAGCCAAAAATGAAAAAGAAAAAAATCACTTGGTTATGCTTGCAACTCCAGCAGCAACACCATGGTGTCATCCATTGTGTATGCTGTGCTCCGGTCAGCCTATGCTCCCCTATGCCTTCACCCTCTCTGCTTCGGCCAACACAGGCTGTCCAGTATCCGTTTTGGACTTTTCTAGCCTTGAACCACTAGCAATGCCTTTTTTTATCATTCCAAACTTTTCCTGAAGTGGCTCATTCTACCTAATAATTCTCTATTTTTTGATTTTCTGCAAATTTAGAGCTTCTTGGTTAAATTTTGATGAAATTGTAGGGTTTGAGCTTGAAATTGGGGCTTTATAGAATTTGTGTGAAAAACTGCAGTCTGCATGGGATTCCTAGCGAGGAAAAAACAAGCTTCTGGAAGCATTATAGTGTCAAATAAACTTTTGGAAGCATTGTACATGTTCCAATTGACTACTGTAAATCACATATGTCATGGTGAGAATATTGGCTGAAACATTAATATTAAGCACAATGTTACCCAGAAGTTATGTATATATGTTCGCTAAAAACATTGCTACTAGTTCTTTTATATAGAGAATTGAAAGCTATAGTACTACTTTCAAATTTAAGCTTTCAAGAACCAGACATGTTTTTTTACCTATCATACCTTCACTAAGTCACCACTACACCATTAAAAACGGAAGTTGTATTATTAGGGGAATTATGCTTGTGATAATATGGCACACCCCTCCCCTGGATTTTATTCTAGCTTTGTCCCTGCCTAACATATGATCATCAATCTCATGCACAGGCATGCAAGTTGTTGTAAACAGGAAACATCCATACCTTAATGACATCATGAAAGTAAGGTCCCGTGCATTTTGAACACGCAGTGTAATTTTCTTTCCCTTAGCTGGAATTTCGCCCCCAGGCTTCAGCTGATTGAACAAAGACGAAGAGATTTTTCAAATCATAAAAGTGTCAAAAGGTTTCAATCAGGTAACTAAATCTTACGGAGTATTTACAAAACAGTATGTAGGACAATCAAACTGACCTCTGAATTGCGATAACCACACATGTCACATGTTGTCGCCATAACAATCACCTCCCGAAATATGGGATTTCTAGCAAAGGTTAAGGTTCATAAGCTTTTAAATTGCAGTGTTAAGCAGCAGAAAGGGATCCCAAAATGTTCTGTTTCTATATTCGGGAACCTAATCAAAGAAGGGTTGCAGCTTATTTCAAGTCCTGAACTTGTTATGTCTCTGTAAGCATGTTTGGTAAATCCAACTAAACGATGCATGTTTAAGTGGTGTGAAGCCATAAATTATAGTGGTGTGAAGCCATAAACCATAGCTCCAGCTTGAAACCATCGAGAAAAGAAGACTTATGCCTTGTTCAAGCTGTTCAAAAGTTCAAAAGTCTTAATAGGAATAATATTCACCAGTTCAAAAAGTGAAATATCATATCTGGATCAACCAACAATGGTCAAATCTTAATAAACAGCCTGGGTAGGCCACATTTCAGGAATATCAAAAAAAAAATCCTAGCATAAATGAAGGATTCAAAATCAACAGAATCACAAAGACCTGCATTTCCAACAAACTGTCTCATAGCTAATTATTGCATGCCATCAAGATATCGAACCATTGCACCCTACACAGTAACTACCTTAACACCAAAGAAGAACATTTTCCAGTGGAAGTTACAAGTTTCAACTATGAAAAAATGCATGCAAAACCCAAGGTACAAGAGCCGAAGGCAGCAGAGGTGTTCTGAGTTCTGACACAAATTACAAGATCCTTTTTCTAGTCATTATTCTAAGAGAACAAACGTCATCACAGAACCAAATAAGCACAGCCAATATACTATTCATTCTCCATTACTGAGCTAGGTCATGAAAAATAAGTAATGGCTAGTTGGCTACAAAAGGCATTATGTGCATTCTATTTTTAATACCTTAAGCATTAAAATGGTGAAAGCGAGGAAAAAGGATACTTGTAGCAAAGAAACGCTGTGACACATTCTGCTCCACAGGCCCCACATGTTGATGGTAAAGTATCAACCTGTCCATGTGAAATTTGTAAGGTGCAGATAAACATAATTCGTGAGGAGATTGTTGCCAGAAACTTGGTGGATATACCTCTTCTGGTGCTGAGTATCTACACAATGCTGCAGCAACTTCATCAGGGTTTCCCCTGAGCTATAGCGCGGCGACGACCTGCAACAGCTCCAACTGAGCCATGGGGCATGCTTTGCAACCCATTAGAATTGATTGCACAACCGAAGCAGGCAAAACAGCCTCTCCAGGTTGTTGTGTTGGCGGTTCAGCAAGAAAACCAAGTGCTGCTTGTTGTTCACGGGTCCTTTCGTAGAATCTCACAGATAGTAAAGGATCTGATGACGGAGCATGCCTGTGGGTTTATGCAAATTAATCAGTGTGGCAAAACCCAGATGAGGCACATGCATGGGGATTAATAGCATATGATGTATTACTATCTTCCTATGTACAACCCAGATGTAACCATTACATAATAGCATAATCTAGTAAATTCAAAAATCACTATAGGTTTTTTAGAGTCACTATAGGTTGTGATTCAAAACAATATTACTGCAGAGGAAAGCGATGTAAAAAAATATAATCCAAGTAATTTAAAATTTTAAATTACGATGTGTAGAACAATGCCTTCCATATCAGAGCAAGTATGTAAGTCGAAACAAATTCTAAATCCCAAACAATATAAATTTGGAGGTAATAGGTGTACCCACAAAAAAAAACACTTACGGATTCTCAATAAAGCTGTTTTCCTGCAGGGTCATCCAGAATAAAGGTGAATGCAGACTCTCCCAACCCAAGAGACTTCAACTTCAGTAAAATTTATCGATAGCTTCAGCCCTCTGAGGATCCACTTTTCTGCAGAAGATCAGCTGTGTTACTATGTGGGAGTAATTCAAATTCAAAAAAAAGACAAGCATACAAATACCAAGGATTCACCTTCGTTTCGTCTTGAAGAGCCTGCAGCTCATCCACAGCTCGCATAATAACCCCTTCCACCTGATTTACAAGGTAAAGAATAAGCAAGCTAGCAGCAAAAGAAAATATTTTGAAAGGAACTGTGTCCCAACAAAACAAATACAGAAAGGAATGAAGCATACAGTAGAAAGTGTTCCTTGTTGAGCTTCCGGAGGAATCTCAAAGTCCAGCTCTGGAATCTGCAGATGGGTACAATGAATAGTTAGAAAGCAATTCATTCTTATGTATTTACTGTATTCATGTATTGTATTAGAGGATCAAATATCAGCATACCTTGATAGTCGCTGAATCAGACTTCACGACCTGACGATTCAGTACCTGGACCAGCATCACCAGTTAGTTATTATAGTAAAAATATTTGGATAACCATAATAATGCTTTTATTAAAAATGTCAGAATAGGTTTGTAATATAAACATTAAGAGAGCTTTAATTTTACCAAAATCAACAAATAAGACGCAATCGCCATGCAGAAAACATACCTCACTCTGCCCCAAACGGAACCTCCAAGCTATAGCAGCATCCCTTGGGTTGGAGCTGTCCAGCAAACTGAACCCTCGTTATTCCTACAACACAAGGATGCAAATTAAATTATCACCATCAATTGGCAAGTAATAGCTCTACCAATCATAGACCTACAAATTCCAATAAACAAGAAATTGGGCATATCGTTACCTCTCACCACAATGTGGGGCACGCGAAGGGACATCAGAACCACCTGCAGATTCACAAAAGCAAATTTCACAACTCCTGTCTAATCAGCGGTACTAATCAGAACAAGCAGCGACGTCATGAGCACAGAGGGTACTCACGGAAGTGCCGGGATCAACGTCAGCAGGAACCTCGTGATGCCCCTAACCACATGAAAGCGAAAACAACAGGCCTCAGAACCCTCCAACAAGCGCCCTCGAACAGAAGAGGACGGAACCATGGAGAAACGAGAGGTAAGGGACGGGGGCACTCACGTTCTCACCGCAGCGCATGCAGAGGGACTCGGATTCGTGGATAGGCGTGGCGTGCGCCTCCTCGTCGGCAGCCGCCGACTCCGCCGCGGAGCGGAGGACCACCACCACGCGTCCTTCATCGCCGGAGCTCGCCATTGACGCCGGGAATAGGTGTAAGCTGGAGCAATCGTGGAC